>APFE030889001.1:0-14721 GCA_000404065.3 Pinus taeda | reverse complement strand
GAATCCTTAGTATCCTATCCATGTTGAAGAAGGGAAAAAAAAAAAAAAAAATTGTTCAAATTTCTAGCACTATTCTATTGATTGCTCCTACTGATGGGGATGAACAAAAATGAGTCTAATCCTATATCCAATATAATTCTATGTATAGTATTCAAAACTCTCAATGTAAGAAGTGTATGTATGAATTTGGGGTAATACTTTGAAAAACTAAAGGCACTGTTCTTTGTCTTGTAAACTTCACTTGATTTGTTTGTAGATCTTCTAGTGTACCATCCACCATAGTTGTAAACTTTTAGTGCCAATAGTAACCCAAAAATGTCTTTGCACCATCCACACTAGGGAAATAAGGTGGTTCAAAATATATCTGACGCAGGGCATCACAAGCACCTAGATATGATGGACCCTTCATTTCAATGCTACCCATGGTTGTTACTACCAGCTGCTGATATGAGAAGAAAAACCTTTTCACCGCGGCTTCTATTGTCTGGAAGGCCAACGAACATGTATTGTTGCAACATGATAAGCACTTGAAGTGTTATGTGAGCGAAGTCCATGTGAATGAAACAAACGCATAAGTGCCTCCTGGAGCCTTGGTCCACCCTTTGGATCAGCCTCAACACCCATGACTTTGGGCACCAGATGCCTTAGTTCCTTGCATGCATTTGTAAGGTCTCTAAGGGGGGCAGACCGAAGGCAATATGCGCCTGCAAGCGTACTAGTGCTGCTAATTGCCAACTGGTGTTTAAGGCAAAGGAAATCATCTGGGTCCATCAGTAGAAGCAAATTCACAATTTCTGTGAGCATCTTCCACATCCTTTCAACCATCCAACAATATGTGGATGCTCCTACGAAATCCCCAGAGTCTATTCTTTGATATATTCTGTGCAACAATTCTTGGCCTACAAATACCCAGGCCTCAAAGATCTGGAGGACATTGCAAAGTTTGGCATCTTCTGGATTATGACACTGTTTATGTTGTTTTAAAGAGTGCAAATATCTTGGCTTGCAGATTCTATCATATTCAAGAATAGGCTTACCTGACATATTTGGTTCCCCCAAACCTGAAGTGAAGGGAGTCCTCTGCATATGGCCTTCAATGGCAAGCCATATTCTAGAAACCATAGCTTCAGCGCTTTTCCATGTACCCAAATGAGGAAGTAAGCTCTCTTCACTTGTTCTGCTAACCACAGGTAAAGCACCAGGTCTCTGCCATACCTCATGGAAAACTTTCGTAGCAAGAACACCACTACTTACTGACAACTGAAGAGTGGGAACTTGCTTGTCATTTTCACAAATCATTGAAATCAACTCAATCTGGGAACTAATTAAGGATTCAAGCCTTCTCTTCCATTCCTCTTTGTCAATGTAAGTCCTTGTGTCACAGAGGACAGACGAAAGAAACCGAAAAGTAATCTCCAATGACTGTAAGGCAGCCTTTACCAACCCCTCTCTAGACCAACCAGGCCATTCCTTGAATTTCCACATGGCACTGAGCTCGGGGAGATGCACATATTGCTCGTAACCCGCACACTCCATGGGGGAGGGTTCTATGGACTCTTCAACAAAGGAAAAATATGATGCCATTTATTTACAGGACATATTTTTTCCTTGCAAACAAAACCAGGAGAGTAAAGACACCAATTCTCTCCATATACCATAATCTAAAAAGGACAACATAATAATAGAATAAGCACTAAAATCCATTTTAAACACTAAAATTTTAAAAACTGGATTAGAATAAAATGTTCTTAAATCCCTGATTTATTTAAAAAGTTATATATAATATGTTACTGGACAGAAAATATATCTATTTGTTGCAACTCAACTTTTTCTGTAGATGATAAAAACTCAACATAGATCCAATATATTGAATAGAAAAAGACATAAATTTCATGCAACTCAAATCCACTGCAGACTTATTGATATTTTTTATTTTTATTATAAAGTAAGCTT
Organism: Pinus taeda; assembly: GCA_000404065.3. Taxonomy (NCBI): domain Eukaryota; kingdom Viridiplantae; phylum Streptophyta; class Pinopsida; order Pinales; family Pinaceae; genus Pinus; species Pinus taeda. The sequence goes on along the minus strand of APFE030889001.1, from coordinate 12,768 downwards.
GTAAAATAAGCTTGTATTTTTATTGTAAAATAAGCTTGTATATTTTGTATATTATTAAGTATATAAAATAAGCTTCTTATTATTTTTATTATTGATTTTTTTTTTGTCACAGGCTTGTAAGGATGCAAGACGATGCTATGGCTGAGAATTGCTGGAAAAATGCTTGAGCAAATTTCTCCACGAGAAAAATAGGAGTATGTCTAGTGACTAATCTGGGTGTGCTTTGTATGAGAAACAAGAGTGTTGATATTGATGTCAGTTGGAACGATCTTCTCAAGATGATTTTTGTGCCCTAAGATTTCTTCATGGTGGCCCAAGTAGATAACTGTAAAGAAATTGCTGCTGTAGAAAATCACATTATGTTTATTTTCAAATAAATGATATAATTAAATACTTGTCTGAAGTAAAATTGATTTGTTTTAGTTCAAAACAATGTGTTGCTTCTAATATTTGAAGTTTTCTTCCTTCCATTGCAGTTTAACACAAAATATTTCTATAAGATTGGAATTGGAAACACAACACGAGAGTTTTCATTCTCAACTCCTCCAAGACCTGGTCCTGACACGGCATACACTTTTCAAATTATTGGTATGGGCACTAAATTTATCAGCTAGTGCTGTCATGAGTTATTTGTGTTGTCAGTGATATTGGTGTAGTTAACTTTTTCTACAAAGTATATTGTTCTCTTTAAATTGATACTTCCTTTATTTCTAAAATTAAAGTCCCTTATATATGGTGCAGTGATATTATATATAAGACCTGAGTGATTACAGGAAATATCTTATGCTTTCTTAATCCTAATAGATTTAAATAGCAGAGTTTGTCTAGTAACTAACCATCAAGGCGTTCATACTAGTGTTGGGAATAAGCCTTTCTGTATGCCTCACAATTGAGCATGTAAACGATCATCGCATTTCAGGACTGTAGCATCTTGCAGAAATGCCAAAATAAACTTACACGGCATATGCAATCAATCTGCAAATTTGCAAAGATCAAAATATCTTCTCGATTATCAGTTTGACCACTTTCATCTCCTTTCAGTGAGATATGTTCTATTTTCCAAGGAGTGAGGTATGTATATAAAGTTACTCCCAGATAAATTTCCTTAAGGTTGGCTTTGCATCACACACCATAATAAGCCGCACCCTGTACTGAATGTCACCCTAGTTAACAGATGCGTTCAAAATATGTCATGACAGTTTCTATGCTTTTGCCTCCAAAGAGTAAAGTTTCCCATGTGCCATCCACAGAATAACCACTTGAACACTCTTATCACATGCCTCCAAATTGTTCTGGCAACTCCCAATTCCATAATACATCTTTCAACACCTTCCTACGTCAAACTTGATACCAAAATGTCTCCAAACTCATATCCCTGTGTTTGAAAGCTGATTCAAATAACAAAAATTAAAATCCTTTTGCTAGGGTTCAAAGGTGCAGGTGCAGTTGCAACTCTTGGTATGGGTTTGAGTACTATTCAACTTTAAATCGGGTTTGCTGGGAGTTGCCCGAGTAGAATTATGTTTACCAAAACGATACAAGTTTACCTCAGGATTTGGAATTTGCCTCCTGCAAACTGAAGACTGCCACTTGCAGCCCAGAATCTGCCTTATGGAAAGTTGAATGCCGGAGACAAGTCTTTGGATGTATATGAAAAGTACGGAGAGTGGAAAACAGCGACAGTAGAACCCAGCCCTTAGTTGGGTACCATCGAAAACCAGAAGCCAGGGATCTAAAACTTCACCTTAAATTCATGGAAACTCCATTGCAAATCAAGGCACTATTGGCAACCTATTGGTGTCGTCTTCTTTCTCAAAAGAAACATCTCTTATCTTTTACTTTTGTTTTATTAGCATGATTATAAATTCTGAAAATTGATCATGTTCATATCCTTCACTCACGTTTTTACTTATGTATGTTATAACTTATCACATTACTTATTTGCAGGCTAAGCCTATTTTGCAAAAACACAGGCGAATTAACCGAGAAATACTTGTTTGAAAGTAGACGGGCTATTGCATGCACTGCGGGGATCACCCTCTGTAACCTTTGTTCGCCGGAGCTCCTTGGGAATTTGTTCAATGGTTGAATTGTCGGGATTTTGGATTTGAGTAGAATATGAGGGTGGTTGGTAACGTGTTTATGAGGGTTGAAACTGCGATCTATGTCTTGTCCCGAGGCTTTCACGTTCAAGCTTGAAGTACAGCTGAGTTGGTAAATGGAAGACACAAGGATAGTGGCGATCGCTAATACCATTAAATGTGATTAATACACCTAAGTCGTCGCTACAGTGGAGGCGAGCAGCTAAACGGGCAAAAACACGGCAAATGGCAAGTCGCCGGAGCTTGGTGAGATGTAATCGCCAGAGGTTGAAAATGGATACATGGTCGGGTCACGAGATGTAACATGTAACATGCGATGTATGTATGATCAGGTCGCGAGATGGAACATGTGATGACGTAAGAAGGAGAGGATCTGCGCTGTAAAAACATAGCATTTATGTTTCTATAGAAGTGGAAATAGCCTCTAATTTAGGTCTATTTAGGTCTTATATTAATGTTTAAAGGGAATACTCGTGAGCGAAAAAGTGTGAAAAAAATAAATGTGCAGAGACAAAAGAACGTGTAAGAGGTAACAGAGGTAGTCAACGAAACGACAGACTGCCGTTTGTTTCCTTCATTTAAAGGTAAATTCTGAAACGGCTTTAACGTGCCACGTGGGGCTAATTAGGAGTTATGAATGTTCATCACTAACTCTTAATTAAGGAATCCGGTGAAAAAGAATGCAGTAGTCTATAACGCGACTTTTTGAAAGCCTTTCCGGCGGATTTTTCCGGTCAAAATCCGGCAGCAATTTATTGGAATCCCAAGTTTGATAGCTATTTTCTGCACAATCAATGGCTCCCAGGGGTTTTCCAGGGCGCTGAATCCAAATATGTAGTTAAAAAACCATTTTAACTGCTAAAAATCCAGATTTAACCTCATTTCTTCTGCCGGATTCCGTCACCGGAATCTCCAAAAAGTCGCATTATAGACAACTCCAAAAAGAATTGGTTATGGTACCAGTGGTGGGCTCACCACGAAGACTGATGTGTCTACGCCGGCCAATGGATAAGAGGGAAGAATATTCTTAGCAGGTGTTTTTTTGGACAGTTCCGTGGGGATGACATGCATCAATGGCACCAAATCAAATTTTTCTCGCCTTTCAACAAACGACAGTGACCATAAGTGGGCATATATTTGAAGGCAAGGCCGTATTGTTTTCATTCATTAATCTTACCATGAATCTCAGTATATCTGATTGGATATTAAATTGAAATATACATATTATTTAAGATGGCAGTTGTCTTTAACGCGACTTTTTGAAAGCTTTTCCGGTGGCTTTTTCCGGTCAAAATCCGGCAGCAATTTATTGGAATCGCAAGTTTGATAGCTAATTTCTGCACAATCAAAGCGTTCAAGGGGTTTTCCAGGGTGATGAATCCAAATACGCAGTTAAAAAACCATTTTAACTGCATCAAATCAAGATTTAAACTCAATTTCTTCCGCCGGATTCCGTCACCGGAATCTCCAAAAAGTCGCATTATAGACAACTCCTTTAAGATGATGAAGTATAATTATTTCAAACTAAAGGGTCAACCAATCACATTTAAAATAAATATATTTAAATATTATAAAAAAAATAATAAAATTCAATTTATAATATTAAATTACAGAAAAGTAGTAATTTTTTTAATAAAACATAATTAGCTAATCACACATAAAACTGTATGCAATGTACACTGCCTACAGTAGGTATATAATAATATTATAGTTAAGTGTAAGAATAAAATATATTCGGATTTTAAAATTTCAAATTTGGTGTTTCCATCTACCTCCACACCCACACCCACACTCACTGATAAAAATGGCAATGTTTGTATTAAAAGAATAAAACCCACTGGTCAGCTCTACCGAAGAGAGTCTGAACCAGGAAAGTCTGGCTCTGTAGAACACTCTACATTGTTCATGCACATTACACATTAAATAGAAGACATGGTTTTAGGGAAGTTAGAACATCATCCTAAGAAATAGAAACTAATTCCTATCTTGAGGTTACGTGAGCCAACTCTACCTATTCTAGGATATTCTCCACTATCTTCAACACTCCTCCTTAACGGAGAATGGGTTCACATATATGCCTAACATCTCCCTAAACATTTGAAACTTAAATTTTCCAAGAGGCTTACTGAAAATGTCCGCAACATTATCACATGTAATACAATATTCCAGATGAATTTCTTTGGATTGCACTTTCTCCCTGACAAAGTGGAATTGAGTATCATTATGTTTAATGTTTTTGTGAAACACCGGATTATTGGCCAGATTGGTTGAACTCTGATTGTCACATTTGATTGTTGTTGCGACTGTCTGTTCTTCCCCAACATCCTGGAGAAGTCTCCGCAACCAAATTGCCTCACACATTGCTGCACACATGGCTTGATACTCTACGTCCATTGAGGACAAGGAGACTGTGTTATGCTTCTTGCTGCTCCATGTGATCACCCCAGATCCAAGAATGAATGCATAACCTGTTATAGATCTGTGATCATCTACATTTCCTGCGCAATCTGAATTTGCAAATCCTGCCAATCTAACATCAGAAGAGTCAGTGTAAATAATTACATAATCTATAGTAACTTGTAGATACCTCAAAACACTCTTTGCTGCATTCCAATGGCTTTCAAGTGGTTTAGACATAAATTGGCTTAGCACACTGACTGCATAAGCCGAATCAGGTTTGGTGTTGGTTAGGTAGATTAGACTCCCAACCAGCTGTCTGTAAAGTGTTGCATCCGTCGCTTTCGAGCCATCCTCACACTGCAATTTGATATTCTGTTGCAATGGTACCGGTGCAGGCTTACACTGTTCCATTCTAAACTTTTCTAACAAGCCTTTGACATACTTTGCTTGAGACAGAAATGTTTGACCTAAATCTCTCCAGATTTCAAGACCTAAAAAGTGTCTGAGTTCACCAAGGTGCTTCATCTCAAACATCTGTGACATCTGTTGCTTGATTTAATCAATTAGATATGTAGCATCACCTGTAATTATCAAATCATCTACATATAATGAAATCAATGCTACGCACCCTTGTTCATCTTTCATGGTGTAAAGATTAGGGTCATTTTTACTTCTATTATAGCCAACTTGTAGAAAAAATGAATCAATCCTCTCACACCACGACTTGGGAGCTTGTTTTAGTCCATAAAGTGCTTTCTTCAATCTACAGACTAAATGCTCTTTTCCTTTCTGGACAAACCCTTCTGGTTGCTCTAGATAAACCTATTATTTTAGTTCTCCATTCAGAAATGCAGACTTTACATCTATTTGGTGCATCATCCAATGTTTCTTAGTAGCTAAATCGATTAACATTCTGATGGTGTTCAATTTAGCTACAGGGGCGAAGGTTTCTTCATAGTCTATCCCTTCTTTTTGTGTGTACCCCTTTGCAACCAACCTAGCTTTCAGTTTTTCTATAGTTCCATCTGCATTAATTTTCTGTTTATATAACCATTTGCAACCTACAGTTTGTTTTCCTCTAGGAAGTTCAACCAATTCCCAAGTGTTATTTATGATTATTGAATCATATTCATGTTCCATCGTTGTTTTCCATTCACTACTTTCATTTGCTTCTTTATAACTAGATGGTTTACCACATTCATCATACTAGCTATAAAAGCATTTTCCCTACATCTTGCAGGCATTTGAGCTTTCCTACCTGATCTCCTGAGTGGTGGGGTGGTGGTTTCAAACTCTATTTGATCATCATTTACTTTTTCTTCCTGCTGCTGTTGTTGTTGTTGTTGTTGTTGTTCATCCTCTGCGTTTGTCTGCTGCTGACCTTAATTGTTCTCTGCTTCTTCTTCCACAAAGTACGGAATGTCCCATTCCTCATAGTGCTCATCAGGTTCTTCATGATCCTGCTCATGGAATTTAACATCTCTACTAACAAAAATCTTGTGAGTAGAGGGATTAAATAATCTGTATGCTTTATATGATGAACAATACCCTATAAAAGTACATCTGATGGCTTTTGAATCTAATTTTCTTCTGTCTTCCTTTGGAATGTGGGCAAATGCTTTAGATCCAAATATTCTTAAGTGTTTTACTACAAGTTTATATCCATATAATGCTTCAAAAGGAGTTTTAGACTCAAGACTTTTTGTGGGACTCCTATTTTTCAAATAAACTGCAGTATTCACTGCTTCAGCCCAAAAACCATTCGACAGATTCTTACCTTTCAGCATACTTCTAGCACATTCCAAGAGCTATGTTCTTTCTTTCTGTTACTCCATTTTGCTGTGGAGCATGGGGTACTGTGAACTGCTGCAAAATTCCATGATCTTTACAGTATCTGATAAGCTCATCCTTCCTGTATTCTCCCCCTTGATCAGAACGAAGAATTTTTATCTGTTTCCCTGTTTGTCTTTCAATCCTATTTTTAATTTGCTTAAAGTATTTGAATGTATGACTCTTCTTACTTAATAAATACACCCAAGAAAAGTTCGTACAATCATCAATAAATAGTAGAAAATACAGTGCACCTCCTAATGATTTTGTCTGCATGGGTCCACAAAGGTCTGTGTGCACTAATTCCAGTATATCCCTCTATTTCTTTTCTACTCTAACAGGGAGTTATTCTCTATGCATTTTTCCTAAAGTACAGGCATCACAGCCATTATGTACTTGCTTTAGCATAGGAACATCTCTTGCCATTTCCTTCTTTTGTAATAACAACAAATCATTGTAGTTGATGTGGCCAAATCTCTAATGCCAAAGCTCTTCTGTAGTCAGGCTCGTTGTTGTCAATGCTCGAACCGGTGCAGGTCTCACATCCAACTTGTACAGTCCTCCTGTTCGGATTCCAGTAGCAATTGTCTTCATGCCATCTAACAGATCTTTAATGTAACAGTTAGATTTTAAAAATTCAACTTTCAAATCTTGGTTTATAATCATAGATATAGAAATTAAGTTCTTTGTTATACCAGGCACATACATAGCATTATAAATTTGTTTGATATTACCATTAGGTAGAATGACAAAAACTTTCCCACACCCTTTGATTTGATTACTTCTGTCATCACCTAGGTAAATTTGTGCACCTTCATTGATTTCTTTAAAATCCTCCAGCCAGTGCTTATTCCCTGTCATGTGTGTTGATGTTCCTGAATCTACATACCAGATGTCTGCATCAATATTTTCATCACAATCTGCCACGAACAATCTGAAATTCTGCACTTGATCACCATTTGCGAGATGACTTGCATGTCTTTTTTGGCTTCTGATGTTCTTCATGATATTTCCTTTTCCTACATTCCCTGGCAATATGACCCAATTTTCCGCAATAAAAACATTAGTTTCAGAGTATTTTTTATTGGGATGCATACCTTGAGTCTGATCTGATCGTTTCGGTGAACTTGCTCCGTTTTGCTGTTGTGGACCTCCTTTCCCTTTGAAGTAGTTTTTCTTCACCATCAATGCAAGATCGGCACTCTAGGGCTTCAGAGTTGATATCCTCTCTTCTTCCTGCATCAGTATACCTGTCAGCTCTTCAAAATGCGGGATCTTTTCTTTGGCATTTATCCTAGTGATGAACATTTGATAATCATCAGTGACACCATTCATTGTAATGGTTACAAGATCTGTATCGTCAACTGTATGACCAATGTCTACTAGTTTTTTCTTCAGATCCTTGATCCTTGCTACGAATGAAGCAATTGTTTCATTCTCCTCCATCTTGAGGGACAGGATCTTACTCTTGAGGAACAAAAGGCGATTTGAATTCCCGATCTCATACAATTCTTCAGAATTCCCCAAATCTCCTTTGTTGACTTACCTTCTCTGATGTGCGGTATAATGCAGTCTTTCGCTGACATCTTTAACATTTTCCTTGCTCTAATTTCTCATTTCTCCCAATCTGGGATCGATGCTGATCCAGCCAAGGGCTTCGGCTCATCCCCATTCAGAATCGTCCAAGCACTCTGCGCTTCTAGCAGAGTCTGCATCTTGAACTTCCAATTTGCATAATTGGAACCATCGAGCTTGTTATGCTCGTTCATGCATGCTTCAAATATATTGTTATTCACCTTGGCGATTTAGAAAGAAAAATTCGTCAGGTAAAAGATGTTAAATTTACCCCAGATCTGTGACAGAGACAGATCACTGTTCTTTAATGTTGTTTGATCTCACAGCACACCCGTTGATCACCGTGGCTTCCTTCACAGCCTCCAAACAACCTTTTGTTATTAGCTAGAGCCTTGTTCTTGGCTTCCCCACGCAGCTTCTCTGATAGCTACAGCCTTGTTCTTGGCTTCCCCTCGTAGCCACAACCTTGTTCTTGGCTTCCACAATCGTCGCAAATATGCCTATATTTTTTGTGACGATGTCGCAACTGCACACATCTTTCCTGCGACGAAAAAGTAAAAAATATACGCGAAGGAGCTACAGTGCCCTCATCGCAGAGGTACACTCAAAACCAGTGATGATCTCGGAATCGTCGCAGTTATCCTCCTCACAACTGCGATGATCTCGGTTCAAAGAACCACCCACCAACCAGCGTACAGGTTCCTCAGCCCTGACACTCTGATACCATGATAAAAATGGCAATGTTTGTATTAAAAGAATAAAACCCACTGGTAAGCTCTACAAAAGAGAGTCTGGCTCTACAAAACGCTCTACATTGTTCATGCACATTACACATTAAATAGAAGACATAGTTTTAGAGGAGTTAGAACAACATCCTAAGAAATAGAAACTAATTCCTATCTTAAAGTTACATAAAGCAACTCTACATTTTCTAGGATATTCTCCATTATCTTCAACACCCACACCTACATAGGGCTCTTTATGAAATGCAACATATGAGTCAATAAGATATGTGGAGTTCACTTTGATACTACGTGCATTTCATTTAGGTAATGTGGTTTGTTATAAGTCATGATATGTAATATACAAACATTTGTGCTTAAAGTCCAAGTGCATAGTTTTCTTTTTTTTTTTAACTAAGAACATTTAAGTTTGAGACTCGCTCATTCCGTTCTTTATTTCACCCTATACATATACGTTGAGCCTTATAATGACTTTAATTATCTCCATGTGAATTTGTTGTCATTTCATGCATTATTGTTTGAATGGCTCCTTTTTGTTTTTATATTTTCTATTCGTAATGGAATAAAATGCAAATGCATATGTTGTTTTATTTCGTTCACACAATACATATATTAATGAAATATGTGTTACAAAACCTAACTATCTGTTAAATATGCAATCTGAGTTTGTAATGAAATACGTGTTACAAAGCATAACTATATGTTAAATATGCAATCTGAGTTTGTAATGAAATACGTGTTACAAAGCATAACTATATGTTAAATATGCAATCTGAGTTTGTAATGAAATACGTGTTACACAGCATACCTATATGTTAAATATGCAATCTGACTGTATTGAGTTCTTGAGTTTTATATTTATTATAATGTATTTAGTTATATATATATTAGGTTGTTTTGTGGAAACCATTTTTAGTTGTAAGAAGTTAGTTTTCAGGACATTTACGAAATTGATTATTTTTTTTTGAAGAGTTATGAGAAATGTAATGATAATTCCAAAACTTATCTTTCAAGATTAGAATGACCATGAATTAATGAGAGTTGCAGAGTCTTTGAAATAAGGAAATAGTTTATAAGAAAATAAAAGAAGACATAGTTTAAATTCAGACAAATAAAAATCTGAACCTCAATTCTGTAGAAAGAATAGTGAACATAATAACTGTGGAAAGAATGGTGAACATAATAAGAAACAGTAAATGAATTTGCAGAACATGGAGTGCCAATTAAAGGTTTTTAAATGAAAAACTTGAGTACCCATAGGTAAATTCAAAGTCATAAACAAAAAGAATGATGAACATAATAAGAAATAGTGAATGAATTTGTGGAACATGAAGTGCCTATTAGGGTTTTCAAAGTCATAAACTCAAATCACCTAGCTACATCTTACACTTTTCCAACAAAAGAACAACATCTAGATAAATTGTAAAACATAGAAAGAAAAAACAATTAGGCAACTTGCTCAAAAATAAAATCAATCAGGTCTTTATTGAATTTGTGGAACATGGAGTGCCTATTAGGGTTTTCAAAGTCATAAACTTAAATCACCTAGCTACATCTTACACTTTTCCAACAAAAGAAAAACATCTAGATGAATTGTAAAACACCCCATTAGCATAAGTATTATAATATGTTGGCAATCAACACCCCATTAGCATAAGTATCATAATATGTTGGACAATCATCATAAATGTATTCATATAGCAAGAAATAAAAGATTATGTTAATAGGAAGGCAATTACATCTTGTAAGCTTCATTGTTAGCATAAAAATCCACTACATCTTGTAAACGCCTTATCAACATAAGGATCATAGGATGTTGGGGTTTAAATCACATTCACAAGCATGACACAGTTAGAAAAGGAAAAATAATACTCTTTGAAATTTTGGATCTTTGATAAAATAATTTAAACCCTATAAATAAACATCAAAAATAATATGTTAGTTATGAGGTGAAACAAATAAATTTCACATTTAAGTTTAAATTTAAATATATTTAAAAGTTAAAATAATGAAATATCAAATTATAAATTAAATTGGTTATTTCAAATGTAAAAAATATTAATTTTAAATAAAAATATTTAAACCAAATAATACTTACTTTCGAGTAAGCATAACTATTTGTATAAATAATTACAAGAAATATATAAATAATTATATATTTTTACACTTTGCTTTTAGAGCATGAATTCATGGCACTCACTAGTTGAAACAATATGAGTGACTGGTGAATAGCTCAAACCATTGAAATTAGAGGTGCAATTTGTAAGGAGAACAGTTTGCTTTCACACCACGAATTCATAGCACTCGGTCACTAAGAGAACAACGATGATTGGTGGATAGTTGAAGTCACTAAAAGTAACAAATGTTGCAAACGACCAAATGTTCTAAATCCGTCTAACAATTCTTCAAGTACATGGGATCTTTATAAACCATGGGTGGAGGACATCTCAGAGTTGCACCATATTTTTTAACAATGTGAATGGTGGGGTGGAATGGGGTCAAGTGATAAAGTCCATCCGTAGTACTTAATTATTCTTAAATAAATATAAATGCTTAGTAGTGCTACCTCTGGAAATTTTTAGCGAATGCCTACGAAATACAACTGCCATCAAGGATAGGCATTTCGCCCATTTTTAATGTGGCAAACTTGTTTCCCTACACTGCTGATCCAGAAGAAGAAGACAGAACCACACGGCCTACACGGGACACCCAAGATGGAAGTGAAACTTGGATGAGACAAATGCCTTACGTTCAGCCTCCCGAGATCGAGAGAATCCTCGACACTCAGGTGGTCAAACGAACTCGGCGGAAAGAGTATCTACAATACCTGGTCAAGTGGAAGAACCATCCTATTGAGGACAGTTCGTGGCTTGATGCCAGGCAGATAGAGCAGGTTGGTTCTTTAGTCAAGAAGCTCATGGACCAGAGTCATGATTTCTTTTTAACTCGGGAGCCCGATGCAGGAGCATCCAGCTAAGGGCACCATGACCGTGTGTTGGTCTCCGCCAAGGTGGAAAGTTTTATCAATGATTGGTTTCTTTATGTTTAATTAGTCAAAGTAGAATGTAGGAATTTGTTTATTTTTAATTTCAGTATCAGTTAGGGAACAGTCTAGTCAATTAGGGTCACTGTCTTGTTTGTCTTTAATAAACAATAGTTTTATAACTGTTTCTTTCATTTTAGGAAAAAAAGACAAACATGTCAAATGTAAAATCTTACAGTGCAAGCAGAACCGAATGCATACACAGTTGTGTAACTGATAGAATAGAAATTGAAAAGTAACTATGCACTGTTCAGATAACTATGGACAAAAAGTACAAATGGAAAATTGTAAATCATTCTGAAGGTTCAGCATATGAGCATAAGTAATAAAAAGCAAAACAGACAATTTTTATTCATTCAAATCCATCTATAACAGCCATTATAATATTTCTTTATTGTTTTTCCTAATCATTAAACAACCAGAATAGCAGACATGGTGCATGCAGATTATTTCATTTATTTTCTTTTCTAAAAGAATAGAACGCAGATAACAAGGATTGCACACGAGTTTCCAGAACGAAGGTTGGTAGTCCACGAGGAGAGACCACAACCGAAACAGACAAGTGTAATTACAAATAGTTCAAGCAAAGGCGAGCATGTGAACATTGGTAATAAAACCCCAGGACAGAGGTAACAGACATAAACCAAAACATTGTGATTTCTTTTCATTCCAGAACATATATATATATATATATATATATATATATATATATATATAGATATTCGCATACATATGACATAGGGTTCGGAGATAGCCAACGAACAACGAAAGAGCCGGATTAGCCATTAGAACCCTAGACGAGGGTTTCGGTTCCAAAAAGATATACATAAACATATATAATTGTATATAATGAATAGCTATCAAACCAAACTAACCAGTGGAACCCCAGAAGAGGGTTGCGAATAGCCTTCAGATAGTGTTTCATGTAGGAATTTACAGGGTAAGTTCCTCAGACAGAACACCAAAGGACACCGCTCACAAACAGATCACAGATCAATACACCAGTATTTTTGACGTGGTTAAAACCCTCAAAGAGGGAAACAGTCCACGGCCTGAGCCAACGCGGCCACTTCAG
>APFE030888993.1:54421-79098 GCA_000404065.3 Pinus taeda | reverse complement strand
CAGAGGAGATCTGGGATGGGTGACCTCCTAGGAAGTCCTAGTTACCGGGTGCAAGCCTCGGAAGTGATGATTGATGCTATGTGATTCGTTCTCCACATCTCACTAGTTTCAATCCCCACTTCTTCACCCCTGTGAGAATCACCCGATGCAATGAGTGCTAAGGGAACTATTCAAAAATCATGAGAAATTAGTCAGTTACGACTACCTCTCATGGAAATGGTCATACGTGAATGATTTACTTAACGCAGTTGAATCCCAAAATGATATCTAATATAATGCACTGCGTAAACCCCCATACTTAAATTCAAAAAGAGTCAAGGGATCTCTACTTGAATGGTTCATGAGGCACAATACTTGCTAAGGTTTTGCAATTGGGGTAGCAAGAGCCAGAGGAGATCTGGGATGGGTGACCTCCTGGGAAGTCCTGGTTACCGGGTGCAAGCCCCGGAAGTGATGATTGATGCTATGTGATTCGTTTTCACTAGTTTCAATCCCACTTCTTCACCCCTGTGAGCATCACCCGATGCAATGAGTGCTAAGTGAACTATTCAAAAATCATGAGAAATTAGTCGGTTACAACTACCTCTCATGGAAATGGTCATACGTGAATGACTTACTTAACGCAGTTGAATCCCAAAATGATATCTAATATAATGCACTGCGTAAATCCCCATACTTGAATTCAAAAAAGGTCAAGGGATCTCTACTTGAATGGTTCATGAGGCACAATACTTGCTAAGGTTTTGCAAATGGGGTAGCAAGCTAAGTGGGCTTGATTGTGGGGAAATACTCCACAGATAAGCGCCCTTGAGCCAGAGGAGTTCTGGGATGGGTGTTCTCCTGGGAAGTCCTGGTTACCGGGTGCAAGCCCCGGAAGTGATGATTGATGCTATGTGATTCATTTTCACTAGTTTCAATCCCACTTCTTCACCCCTGTGAGCATCACCCGATGCAATGAGTGCTAAGTGAACTATTCAAAAATCATGAGAAATTAGTCAGTTACGACTACCTCTCATGGAAATGGTCATACGTGAATGACTTACTTAACGCAGTTGAATCCCAAAATGATATCTAATAATGCACTGCGTAGACCCCCATACTTAAATTCAAAAAGAGTCAAGGGATCTCTACTTGAATGGTTCATGAGGCACAATACTTGCTAAGGTTTTGCAAATGGGGTAGCAAGCTAAGTGGGCTTGATTGTGGGAAAAACTCCACAGTTAAGCGCGCTTGAGCAGAGGAGTTCTGGGATGGGTGACCTCCTGTGAAGTCCTGGTTACCGGGTGCAAGCCCCGAAAGTGATGATTGATGCTATGTGATTCGTTCTCCACATTTCACTAGTTTCAATCCCACTTCTTCACCCCTGTGAGCATCACCCAATGCAATGAGTGCTAAGTGAACAATTCAAAAATCATGAGAAATTAGTCAGTTACGACTACCTCTCATGGAAATGGTCATACGTGAATGACTTACTTAACGCAGTTGAATCCCAAAATGATATCTAATAATGCACTGCGTAGACCCCCATACTTAAATTCAAAAAGAGTCAAGGGATCTCTACTTGAATGGTTCATGAGGCACAATACTTGCTAAGGTTTTGCAAATGGGGTAGCAAGCTAAGTGGGCTTGATTGTGGGAAAAACTCCACAGTTAAGCGCGCTTGAGCCAGAGGAGTTCTGGGATGGGTGACCTCCTGGGAAGTCCTGGTTACCGGGTGCAAGCCCCGGAAGTGATGATTGATGCTATGTGATTCGTTCTCCACATTTCACTAGTTTCAATCCCACTTCTTCACCCCTGTGAGCATCACCCGATGCAATGAGTGCTAAGTGAACTATTCAAAAATCATGAGAAATTAGTCAGTTACGACTACCTCTCATGGAAATGGTCATACGTGAATGACTTACTTAACGCAGTTGAATCCCAAAATGATATCTAATTTGTTATAATTTTCAGGATTTGGTATTTGAATATTAATAAATTTGTTTTATTCATACGAGATTGTAGATGAATTATTGTAATTGTAGATGAATTATTGTAAAATGACTAGTCTTAAGTGTGACTTTTTGGAACATTTCCGATTTATTTTTCGATCTAATTTGTCTGGAATCTGGTAGGGCTTCATTGAAATCACAAGTTTGAGAGGTGAACTCTTCAGAATGGAAGCACCTCACGGGTTTTTGAGGGTTTTGAATCCATATATGCAATAAAATAATTAGTTTAAACAACACAAATCAAGATTTGGCCACAAACTGTTTGGTCAGAAAGTCAAAAGAGTCACACTTAAAGACTGCTACCTATAAAATTACATTAACAATAAAAAATTGAGATTAAGACAATGGTGTAGGATTTGAAAATTAATAAGTAGATATGAGTATTAATAAATTTGATATTGTTATATTATGTTATTGAAAATCAACCATTATAAAATTATATTAATAAAAGTTGGGAGTAACATAATGCCAACATTAATGAATTTGTTTTATCATGTGATTTTAAAATTGAGATTAATGTTTAGCATAACATAATGTTGTGCGTTTTATGATTAATGAGTTTGTTTTGTTAGATAATTTTAAAATTGAAATTAATGAATTTGATTTATTATAAGACTTTAAAATATTTTTTCAAAAAATAAAATTATGTTAAGATAATATTTATAAAGATAAAATATAAGTATTTAAATTGGTTTAGCAAAATAGTAATATGATTATAAAATTTGAATGAATTTGTTGTATAATTGATTTAAAAAATGAGCTAGCTAGACATAATAAATTACATTAACATAGGTTAAAAATATAAAATTTAAACAATTTTGAAATAATGTTAAGACTTATTTATTAAACATTTATGAAAATATAAAAAAAAAAATTGTAAATAAAGTAAATTTATATATACATTCCCATTAATTATAAATATTGTTTTTCTATTATTTAGATTCTTTTATAGTTGGGAGCTCCATTTCTCTTCGTTTCACTTTATGCTATTTATGAATTTGTTGTTGCCTTTTTGGATTATGTGGAAGGATTTCTTTGCTTTAATAAAATGCAAAATGATGTGAAACCACAATTTTGCTGCTATTGTTGGTGTATTTGTTTTAAATAATATTGTTGATGTATTTTTTTAAATAATATTGTTGGTATATTTTTGGTGTGATTTAGTGATGCTACTAAAAGGTTTTGTAAAATGTAATTTGATAACATGAGGGCCAGGGAGATCTAATGAAAGTGTTAGAGCCAAGGCCAATGATATTGGCATTATATTGGCATTGTATTCTTTTAGACATTTCCATGTTTGTTTGATTATCAATCCTCTATTAGTTTTTAAATTAAATTATTTATTTAGACCTACAATTTTGAATTGTAAGGATAATATCATGTTTAATTGGGGAAATCATTTTCTTAATGTTCTTTTTTTTTTGTTATAGATTTTGAGTTCAAAATTTAAAAGTTTTTCGAGTTATTTAGGGTTCACTATTTGAACATTCAATTTGGATCAAACAAGAGGATTTTGTCTTCAAATATGTAGTATAGAGTATTTATTTTTTCAAAAATTTCCACAAGAACACCCTTTCAATATATCAAATGTAAATTGTATATGGTTGTGACATATAACATCCCTAGTTATAAGGAGAGCTTCAGCGTAAATCACATGAGAAAGATTTTTGCCAACGCGTTTCGAACCAACCAATGTGGTTCATCATCAGGACAAGTTGAAAATACAGATCCAGCCCAGCGAGTTAAATAGGATAAGCAGAGACTCTAACGGCTAAGACCCTCTAATGGCTACTATATCATTCAAGCACAACAGTCAAACTACCTCTAATTAATTTAATATTGAAATACTAATGTATTCGGACCAAGGGTTAATCTGCTAGAAATAATTTATTTAATTAATTTCAAATATTACCCTATTATATGTAAAAATATATACTTATATATATGTCAATATTTATTTAAATTAATTCTTTAAATATAACCTAAATATATGTGATTATTCTAATACTTTAATTCTAATACCTAATTTTCTAAATGCCCTATTTGTTATTAATCTTATAATTAATTTTATAGAAGTGGGTTAAATTCGGTCAATTGCAAATTCATTTATTATTTTATTAAAATAATAAAGACCTTATATATAAGTTAATTTTTAAGATTATATGTGTAAAATAGTAATATATATAGTAAATACTATAAAAATACTTAATTAATTAATTTATATCTAAATAATAATATGTCCTTTAAAAAAAAAAAAAAAAAAAAAATACGAGGGGTTATATGTTTAATTTTTATAGAAAGGTTAATTAGGTTAATTACAATTTAATTTGATATATATATAAATTAATTATTTAATAATAATATAATTCATAAAATACATATAAATTAATTACATATATTTAAATTAATTTATGCAAGTCCTATATCATAATATTATATTATGGTTATATTAATAATTAATATAATGCTAAATATGGGACTATAAATATTAAAAGCTTATGAGTTTAAAAATTATAATGATGAGGGAGATATTTCCTATAAAAGCTATAAGAGAATGTTAATTGAATTGCCCTTTTTTTTTTTTTTTTTGTTTTTTATATTTGTTATTAATCATATAGAATATTTATGCTCAATTTTAATTTAATTATTAAATTGTTCATGCTTTTTTTTCTTATTATTTCTCTGTAAATAATAAAATTAAAATATTTAATTATAAAGTATTTTGTTAGATTAATTTATATATATATATATAATATATATATATATATTAAATATATATATAGAATACTATATATTTCTTATTAAAAATTGAGAGATTATTTATTTTTAATTATTATTATAAGTAAAGAAAGTTTCATTATATTTAATATATATTAATTAAAAAAATATTTATATTATTTTTTAATTATTATTGTAAAGTAAAAAAATTGTTATATTATATTTATGATAATATCATTAATAAAAAATTAAGTTAAATTATGTTAATCATTATGTTTTTATAAAAGTAAATCACAAAACAATAATACATTTTATGTTAATTTAAAATTATATTTATAAAGTTTAGTTGATGATTATAATGGTGCATTTTATTAATTAAAAAAATGAAAATGAATTTTAGTGCTTGATATTTGGAGTACCAATGGTTTGTTTGCATTCAATCCTTATAATTATATCTTTCTTACTAAAGAGAAATTTACATGGAGAATGTTGAATGTCTATAGAAAATAACCAAAGTTTGCTTGGGGCCAAAGTACCTATGTAATTGGAGGGACTAGGGCTCTAGTGTTGGGAGGTCATATGGGAGGAAGAATCCATACTCAATGAGTTGCATGCAAACATGAGTTAGATTAACAGGAAAACTCACTTTTACCATATAATTTCCAAAATGGAATATCTTTTATGATTAATTAGATCATCTATGTCATGTGAAAGAAGACATAATTCATAATGTTATAGAGAGTGTCTTAGTTTAATATTTCATATGTTGTTGGTTTACCATTTACAAATGAAGAAGTTGATTAAGACAAGTATTACTATCTTGATGAATTATTGTGCTAGGTTTAGTTACAATTTTTTTATAGCATTTGTTCAATGTAATTAATATTTTTGTTCTTGTTTTTTTAAACATATAAGCTCTTATTATTAAAATTTAGTAATAAAATCATATTTATAAAAAATTATATATTTATTTAGAGTGTAATTAATAGATTTCTTATATCTTTAAAATTTCAAATTAAATTACTATCACATTTACAAACATTGATAATAAAACAAAAGAAAATAAAATTTACAATTTTAGAAGAAAAAACATGGCAAATATAGAACATCTTTAAAGTATATATATATATATATATATATATTATATAATATAATATATATATATATATAAATAAAGAAAAAAAAAGAAAAAAAAACTAAAATATAATATGATGTAACATTTGTATGTTGGAAAAAAAAAACAGTATTAGATCATTTTTATTTTTAAAAATAAGAGATGAAACAAACAAAAAATACACATTAATATATTTCTTCCTATATGTTGGAAAAAAAGAGAAAAGAAAATAATAGAAGTAAAGTCTTCATCATATTTTGGATCTTACATAAATTTACAATATTTCAATTGGCAATTTGTCTTAGATATATTTTATATCTTACATAAGTTGGCAAAATTATGGTTTTTCAATGAGTATCTTATACTAATTTACAAAATGATATAGCATTTACATGATGGAAGAAGTGGAAAAAATAATAGAAGTAGTAAATAAATTTTATTCCTTACATAAATTTACATTATTTTAATTAAGCATCAATGGTATTCTAAGGATGAGATTCAATTAATTTGATTTGGTGAGAAAATTAGGAAAACTTGTTAGAGAGAATTTTTATTATTAAAACTTAGAAAAAATATAAGCATAATGCATAACTCTAATCATAAACTAGGTTGCAAATTATTTACCTTAAATTTCTTCCAAAAATTTAAGTTTAATCAAATGAATGAAATTTCACTTGAAAATAAATCATTAAATACATTGGTTCAAAATTAAAGCAAATATTGTAACACTGTATGGAAGTGTTTTGTATGCAAGTTTTTTAAGGACAATGCATGTATGATTTGGATCTTTCGCAAAGACATCAAAACTCAAAATCCATTGAAAATGTGTAAAGGATTATGTTAGTTATGTTCATCTATATAGTTATTCGTTGGTGATTCCAAAGGCATATCACCAAAAATAATGCACACACAATGAGAACTATGATGAATTAATATTGCATAAAGTATCCTTAAACAATGTCATGATAATAATTTTAATTCAAATAAATGTAAATGAATTGATGAAACAACATATATAATTAATGTGATGAATCAAGTCATAATGGAAGAAATCTTGGGCCAACCAAGTTTAGGATTTTAGGTCTAAGAATTTAGGAGTATCATTGAGAAGGAATATATATTTGTTTTTTAGTTGTTGGAGTGCAGATGTCAAATATAATTGCATGCTTCCAAATATTAAATAGACATATAGTTTCTTAATATTGATATAGGAAACTATTATTTCCAAATTCCAAATTTGCATGCTTCCAAATATTAAATATATATATGGTTTCGTAATATTAATATAGGTAACTATTATTTGTAAATTCCAAATTTGTTAATTTTTTTTCGCACAATATGAATTTTGTTGTGAATATTATGTTTATATGAACAAGGAACACCACACATACTCAAAATATTGCAAAGATTTTCATTATCCTGAAGTACATAAATATATGTATCAAGAATGACTTATTGTATCTCAATAATTTTTGCAGACAACATAAATAACACAAGGAGTTATGCCACAATATTGTTTCTTCAAACTAAGAGTACAAAATAAAATAGTGGAAACCATGATACTTGGAGATCAATTGAAATGAGTAAGGTGCCTCATTTCTTACTTGTTAAAGATGATGAACAATTTGTGGATTTGAGGAGAGCCATCTCAACCAATATTTCAGTCATTTTGCAGTGGATTATGTTATATAAATAACATATTGATCCAACACCCTTTTCACAGAGATGCTACTATAAGATTTCTTAAAATGAATGCCCGGCTTAGTTTTTCCGATCACAGAGATTTTCACAAATAATTTCACATGATTCATCAACAGATTAATTCTATCTGTAATTTGATTTTTTCTCATCTTCACAGTAGCTTACTAATAAAAAAATGTTTCTCCTAAGTGTTAGTGATATCTTTAGCTGATAAATACCTCATAATTTTTGTGTTCAAAATTTATTTCATGTCATTTTAAAAATTCCCAATTAAATTGAACTCTTCTGCTATGTACCTTGTGCTTGCAAGGATTGCCATTATTATGGGACACTTATGTTAGTGTAACTTTCTTCTTAAATTTAACCTCCTCCTACATTATTTACAACATATATAGAAAAACAAATTTTGATTGTATTTGATTGTCCATATATTTCCATTGATTATTACCTTCCACATTCCCCCACTCTTCCTATCGGTGTTACTTTGCACCTCTTGATGCAATTGCTAGTTATAATGCTTATTCATTTGATGGTTTTATTATTTAGAGAAAAGAATAGGAGACAATACATGTTTTCATCTTGATCCATCCATCATTCTCCTGACACCTCCACTACTTGTATTCTCATGCCTATACATTTGATGAGTTTTTTTGCCATATATATATATATATATATATAGGCAAGAGATATGGTCATATATCATTACAAAAATATATATACATCATAATATTTAAATTTAAAATATTAAGATAGTAGTATGGAAAATATTTTGAAGACCATGATCAAATGTGAGTATACTATTGACAATCTAAGAGAAAGTGTTTTTCATCTTCAATACTCCTAGGATCACAAAGTTCACATGATGTTTTGGGAATTGACTAATGTCCAATTTCACTCTGAAGGTCATGCAAGTTAGTCCTAATCTTGGGAAATGTTCATTTCTTTCTTAACACTTGTCAAGAAAAAATTACAAATTCGATTTTGGAGTTTTGGGTTAATCACCTCCTTATAATGCCATAGTTTCCTTTTTCCCTCCAACTCTTCATTTCCCCACATTTTCTTCTTAAATTTGGAAGTATAATATTTTAATATTTTTTGAGTTGTGCAAGATGAACTCCTGCTTTATTACCCAATGGTATAGCCAAAAGTGGGAATCCTTATCCCACCCTTACCTAAGTTGAAGGTGGGGGTTTCAGTTAGAGTTAGAAACAATTTTTGAAAACCTCCTTGCATCCATTTTGTATAACTTCTTATTATACATAAAATATCTAGCCATAGTCATGCTTTCAGTGAGGGAAAAACTTGCTTCAATCAAGAGGATATCGTAGGGAGTAATTCTTTAATTTTGAGGTTCTAGGTTATGAACTGCTTTTGGATTTGTTCAATCTTCCTCTACGAATCTCTTGATATACTGCAATCCAAAACCTTAAATCAATATATAATAACACTAATGAAAACAATCTCAAAGAAAAAACGTATTTTTATGCCAAATACAAAGATATGCCAGTTTACAATTGCTTTCAAGCCCATAATAAATTTTGTAGCCTCCTTTTATGATAACTGTCAATTTCTAGATATTTATATGAAAAAAGTTCCTCAAAATACTATTATCATAAATAAAATTATCATAAATTATTATTTTAAATTTAATATACAAAATTATATTTAACTTTATTAATAAAAAATTATTTTCAATATTCATTAAACAACAAATCTACTTCTTTCCTAATTAGATTTTATCTCACTGCTTCTGTACCACTTGCCATATCTTTTTTTGTAAATATCACACTGGATTTCTATTACGTGCATAAGTATGTCATTTTACAAAATTTCCATCTATAGATCTGACTCCTTAGGAGCCACGTGAAAATAGTGGATCTACAATCCTGAAATACTGGTACGTTCACAAGTTATAAGGCACAAAATATTGGCATTTACAGTCAACCAGTCTAAGGACAAAAACTTCAAAACAAACATTACAAAAACTACAAATAATAAATGTAGGCTAGAAGCCTTTTGGCTAGTAATCATGAGAGAGAGGTACAAAATGACAAAAACCAAAACCAGGAAACCAAAGCCAAGTGTTTCTTTCAGTATTCCAATTAAGTAAAAAAGTAGTTGGACTCTTCAATCCAAAATGATAACCGAATAGCAAGCAGTTGAATTAGCTTGCGGGGATGCTTGAACCGACGCATTATTGAAACTCAGTCCTTCCTAATGCTCATTTAATTCAGTTTCTGAATTGGAAACTATATAATTCTCAATGCTAGATAGGTGATCAACAATGTAATCTAGGTTATATATGATGTCTCTAAGAATACACTTTATGTCTTCTTGGCCCGCGAAAAACTTGTAACTATCCACCTTCTTATCTCTGATGAACATACTAAGTAAGGTCTCTAACTAGTGATGATGAATGATAGAGTGAAGAAAGTGTATCCTTCTCCCATGGAACTTTCCTAGATCTAGGATCCATTTGAGGCTACTACCTCCTATGTTAGAGTCCAAGAAATAAGCTCTCTCTCCGAATTATTTGGCCTCGAGTTGAAGAATTTCCTTACAGACCTCTAAGGGTGTGACATAAAAAAAAAATTCTACGGACTCCCATTGAAATAACCTCTTGTGCCTTGAAGAAGAGGATTATGAAGAACCCACCCAACAATATGATGCATGTAACCTTGGGGCCATAATAACTGTGTACCTGTAAGAGAAATGGGAAATACATGGGTCACCGAACCCAATGACTAAAACCAATCAGTAGAACACCCTATGATATAGGAACCATAGAGTTTGCAGAAGAAATTTGACAATAATAGCTTCAACGATGAAAAAGGACCTATTAAAACCAAATTGAAAAAGACCTGGGATACGAGATGCCACCCACAAGAACCTGACACTGGAAGGAAATCCTTGCAATTCGAGATTATCTCTAGTCGTAGAGGGAAGGACCGCAAAAAGCTCGAAGGAGGTTCCTAACCCAAAGTTATGTAAAAACATGACAAAGAACATTTACTCACAGACCTAATAACCACTGAAATTTGGAACAGGAGATGACCTAAGATGTAGGTAGGTCAGAGTGACTTGAAACCTGTGCATATTTCTTGAGTTACAAATCTCACAACTAAAGATAATGACACAGTGAAATTAGGGCACAGGTTTGTTTGAAGAATATTGTGCCCTAATGACTAGAGATGTCGAAAGTCACGACTTTTATACCACCAAACAATCTTGACCAAACTCAAGAGATAGTAAAATGACCAACTAAGTTTGCAATATGTCCTATGTGTTAGAAAACTTACAACAATTCAAAACCATACATACCCTAACTTAGAGACAAAAAAATTGAAACATAGAGCTATACCTCCACTATGTTGCACCACGAGGTGAAGAGGTATGCCCATTCGCAAACTGTTGATAAAATTATCAGTGTGAGAGGACACACTGCATAACTTAACTCTTTGCCATCTTGAACTTGTGACCATGCATATATAATGCAACTGAGACATGAGGGCGATCACAAACGAGTCGAGATTTAGACATATGTAGATTTTGCAGTCATAGAGGTTTGCTTGTATACTATGAGGCATGATGTGCTCATTAATGAGATTCCTTTCCATTTCAGCCTAAGAGATAAGACCATCCAATCCTCTCGGAACCAAACAGTCTACCTGACAGAGCAAAATGAGTGTACCAAGTTCATACCACGAGCACAAGTCCCATTGCCCATACTATTAATAACTAGTGCAAGCACATTAATAAATGTGGTTGATATACTATGAAGATGTCATTTTCCATCATTTATATGCCAATCAACTTTTATAAAGATGGCCAATTAACATAAATTATTAATATTAATATTAATATTAATCTATATATATAAAAACATTAATGTCATTAATAATATTGAAGTAATATAAAACATTAAAACCTAATTTGAATCACCAAAGTATCAACTCAATGTGATGTCTTTATATTCCATTGAGAAAATAGTTTTACTTTTGCTACAATCATAACGACCAAAATTGACAAGATACTAAATTTTTATATGATTGACATGAAGACAAAATTCCAAAATCTGATAAATACACCAAAATGATTCATAGACAGTATTATAAAATTTTCCGGTATACCTTATCTATAAATAATAATAATGAACTATACATTATATGGTATTTTAAACGATATGTAAGTATTTTTGTTAGTTGAGAATATTACTTTTTAATGGTAATTTTTTTCTAGTACTTTTAATTTAATTTATGAAATTTTGTTAAACCAAATGTTTTTAAAAATAACAGTTAATTATCTTTAAGAAAGAAAATCCTAACATGATGTTGGGACTCAGAAATGTCATATTTTCATTCACCTTTTTCTTCACTATTCCTTACATTTCATCATCCCATTAACCTTTTATCATATCATTTTCATACATACATTTGGGTTTCACATTCTTATTTTCCATTTTATTCATTTTTGTATGACAAGTGAATTTCTGATTAAATATTAGAAAATATACATATTTTTATATATATCTCAAGAATATGTGAGTTTTGTGATGTGTAGGAAATATGTGAAGAATTAATTCCAAGGACTTATCCATTCTCCGCCCACCTAATAGGAGATAATAGCAAGCCTATTCCTAAGGAGAAAATCATGGAGTATTTGGTTGGCATATCTTATCCAATTCCTAAGGAGAAAATCATGGAGGATTTGGTTGGCATATCTTATCCAATTCCTAAGGAGAAAATCATGGAGGATTTTTTTGGCATATCTTATCCAAGATATGTGAGAGATTTATGGAGGATTCAAAGGGATCTTATTTTGTAATAATGGGAAAGTAGTTAAAAATGCTTGAGAGATTTGTGGGATCATATCTTGTAATAATGGGAAATTAGTTAAGAGTGCTTGAGAGAATATTGGATATGTAATTATGAGAAGGTTATCTTCCTCATGTATATAAGAGAGTGCTCTCTCTTCATTTTGGGGAGGAAGAAGGAATGAATAATGAATAATAGAGAATGAAGATTAGCTTTAAGAGATAGTTTTGTAATCATGATTTGTAATTTGACTCTTGTAATATAATTTGAGATAGTTTTATTGTTGTGAGCTCACATATGTTGTTTGTCATTCAATTCTTCACATGTTGTATTGCTTTTCCTTTATGCAATTTCCTGCTTTCATAGTTAATGTTTCAATGCCTTCTTAGATTAATTTAATTCCAGTAATTTAGATTAAATTAGTTCCACTTCAGTCCTGCATATATAGTGCATGTGTCTTGTAAGTCTACAGACCTTGGATTGACAAATTAAATAGTTGGGCAAGTACTACAACATAATTAAACGAACACATTTTCACCCAACATTTTGGCGCCGTTGCCGGGGAGGCACGATGGACTGAAGTTTAGTTTGATTTTTTTTCATGCAAGTGTGTTTAGACATGTTCCTAACTCCGAGGTGTTAAGGCAGTAAGACGTGGCGAACAACCTACGCATCGCATTCGATTACTCAATTAATGAGCAGTCCTTGTAAGAGGGTTTAATTGAGTATTGAATTCAAGATTATTTATGTGGTCCTTTTGTTTTTAATTCAATTTTTAGTGTGCTGATTTTTTTGTTTTTAGAATCTCTTTCAACATGGTTTAACAATGAGTTTCAGCTTGGAACTACTCACTCAGATCCTAAAAAAGTCGAGATCTCTTCTTCCTTGGAAGAGGAGATCTTGACAAGAATTAAAGGTTCAACTACTCCCCAAGGAACAACTGAAGATTCAACATCTGAAGAATCCTGCATATTTGATGGTGAACAATCATTCAAACAGGAGATCGAGGAAGAAGAACAACAGATCGAAGAAGAATAGGAGTTACAACATGATCTGAGTGAGAGAAACTGTGCCTATCAAAGCTTTATCGAACAATGGTTCCAGGTAAGTACTAGATTAGATTCATCTTTTTATTTTTTAGTTAATTTGCAGTTACAACAACTAGACTCATCTACTCTCGAATATTTTCATTTTTCATTTGAAAAA
The DNA here is from genome assembly GCA_000404065.3 of Pinus taeda. Classification (NCBI taxonomy): domain Eukaryota; kingdom Viridiplantae; phylum Streptophyta; class Pinopsida; order Pinales; family Pinaceae; genus Pinus; species Pinus taeda. The sequence continues at coordinate 65,554 of APFE030888993.1, read as the reverse complement.
TTGCTACTGAATCTATTGTTGTTACTACTACATGAGTGGCTTCATTGTAAGTTTAACTACACATAACTAATTTGTAAATTCTAATTAGTATAGAGTAGGTAGGCTTTCAGTTTTAGTTTTTGCTTTCATTTGCAGTTTTGCTTTTACCTAGAATAAGTATGCTCTCCTCCTGCGTCTTTGTATGATCTCGAGGTTCAGAAAATAGGGATGATTTAGACTAATTTCAAGAATAAATAAATGTTTTGCAATATGCTTGATCAAAACATCTTTCAATATGCAAATCATTGTGTCCATTTGTTAAAAAAAAAAAAAAAAAACCTAAATCTAGAGAAAGTTTAGTTTCTTTCTAAATTTTAGTTTTTCATTAAAAAAAAAAAATTAAAAAAAAGGGTTGTCATCACCATAATTCTCTGCACATTAATTGTAAAAACCATTTTTTTTCTTCACGTAGTCATCTAAACAGGGTTTCGAAGAACCATGATTCCCTCTTAGACCGTTAGGAATTTAAGCAAACGATTTCTGGGATATGTACTTTACTCTGTTGTGAAAAAACCCATGTCTTCGTTTGTCTAGATTTGTCCTGGTTTGATCACAAACTGCTTTTTAAAACTGACATTTTTAAGGGGTTGCGTTCTGAAGATGTTGGCATCCACTATGAGGCGGTGGGAGTAGTTGGGTTTGCACTCTGATAATTCACTCTTGTTTGCTGCATTTTTCTAATTTTGTAATGGAACTGCTTCTTCACTATGGGCCATCAACCTCTGCCCTCCCTCAATTTAATATCTATTTTTTTAAATAGTTGTTATGAAAGTTGATAGGTTGCAGGCCCGAGATACCACAACGCACTACCTCTTGCAGGCCTGAGACTGTCGATTCAGCAACACCATTCCAACGACCTTGGCATGCCCGACGCTGGCAAAACCACGACGCGAGGTTGAGCTCACGAATTTATGCAATCACTGTGTGCATCCAAACTGCCGCTAAATTACTTGCTCACCTCCATTCTTGAATTGCTGGATCACATTGACGCACTTTCTGTTATCAATAACTACAACTTGCCCACGCCATGAAGTGCGGAGGAACCCACATAATGCTTTTGGTAATGCACATTTGGTGCATGGACAGATGGCACCCACAGGTAATACACATCTGCGTTTTCACATACGTATGCGATGGGTTTTATATCAGCAGATTTATGGTGAGCGTTGAATTCAAATGTACAGTTTTGTTTTTAATTAATAAATAAACACACATCAATTAAAAACTTTTGTTTTTTTAATTTGTTATTTATTAAAAAAAAAAAATTCATATATTTTCTTTTTTGTTTCATTCAACACCAAACATACATGCTAAAATAAAATTTTCATTTAATTTTGTTCAAACATACAAATAACAATTTGTTGTTTAAAAATAAAAAATGAAAAAAACTTTCCCTCATTCAGTCATAAACTCACTACTTGTTCCCTAACAAATACAACGCCTTTTCAAATGTTTTAAATCACTTTTCCTGCAAACCAATAAAAACATTTTGAAAAAGTATTGCACAATCAATTAGTACATTGCATGGGGACTTGCAATATTTCTAGTTTGGGGGAAATCAAAGTATGTTGGATTTTTTTTGTGAATTTATGGGCAAAAGTTAGGATGCATATACTAACAAGTGAAATGAGATTGGTGTTATGTGTAGGAAAATGAGAAGCTTATGCAGAAAGCTCAACATTACGATGTGACACCTTTTTCATCCACAATTAGAGTAATTTCGGAAAATAATTAAAAAATGGACATTTCATAAATTCTTAAAAATGAGCTAATTTGTTTTTGAGTCACTTCATACAGGAATGATCGATGGATATGGCACACAAAGGTGACAATTTTTATGCAGGAATGGTGCTAAGTTTTTCAGAGTGAAGACAATCTAATGCAAAAGTGATTTTTCGAAATCACAATGAAACATGCATTATTGGACGCTTGAAGGAACTAATTCTTCACTGCACATATCATGACATTTTCCACTACATAATGATCCTTCTGCATCATGACTACTCACCTTTTTCCTTCCAAACACCTCGACCATCCTTGTGTTGAAGCCCATCTCCTTATCTTTCACGACTTCATGCACGCCTATTTTTCTGAATCGCATACATCCCTTTATCCTTTTCAGTTTATTTTTTCCTTCTAGTTTTCCTTCTGAATAAAAGTCATTCCCTTTCCATGATTACATTGCCTTGATTTCCTAGCCATGCCGATCCACACTACTTGTCTGTGGGTTCTTTCCATTTATATTCCTACCAAATCTTTTTGTACAAACTCACGTTGACTGATGTGGGATTCCTTAAGGCCCACCTTTCAACAAGTCTTGCCCCATCGACATCAGCACCTTATCTGGGAAATAGACTAGAGTTCCTTTTGAGTACCTAGAGGCTTTCATGCCTTAATGGCAAGTTCTCTCACTGGCGATCATGGGAATACATCAATGTCCCTTGATCTTCAGATCTTGTAAGTGGCTCGACCTCGACACATCCATTCGCACTTCGCAAGATGTACTCTGGTACCTTGGCACTCATTGACATCAATGGTGAGTTGCCTCGCATTGGTTAACGACATACATCAATGGCTGGTAATCCAATGATTTCTATTCATGCTCGACATCGACACATTCATTCGCATGTTTAGAATTGTACCATCAGGTTTGTAGCGGGTGAAGACTATACACTTTTTCACAACTCCCTCAGCAATTACAGCAACATGCATTCTGATCTACGAGAGTACCACAGTTCCACTTTCAACATTTATCTTTTCCATGATTCAGCATCAGTAGTTCAGATTCCTTCATTTCCCAGGATCCAATAAATCAGCCACATTTTCCTGATCCAGCAGCAGCAACAGCTACATTCCTATTGCATAGTTCATCATTCTTGGGTAAGTAGAGGTATGTTGTTTTCTAATCTTTAATCATGCAATTCCTTATATGCTAAATTGAATATTATGGAAAATTCCCTCACCATGCTACATTTCCTTTCATGAGCCATGCAACCAATTCAGTTGGGGTGGGGGGCGGGGGGAACTATATTCACTACATATTCACTTCCATGATTCCATTTCTTCACCACTATCACTCCATTTTTTCTCATTTACCATTCACCAGCATTTATTTTCCAATGAGACTTTGTTTCACTTTGCTTCATACACAATATTGGCATGCTTCGTTAATATTACAAAAGGGCTTTCTTATGCACACTATGATTTCCAGTGAGTGTTTAAATTATTATTGAAGAAAAGAGAACAGAAAATGAAATGAATGTTGTTAACACAAGAACCAACATTCTTTGTATTCATGGTTGTCACACAAGAACCAACCATAAGAAAATGTAAATTGTTACTCATGTCTTTCACATATCCTGGAAACATTCATTATTAAAGACATCATCATGTAAATCCAAAGTTCAAGATGCCAAATGTTCTTAAAGAGACCCATGCATGGTTGCATGAGGACATGCAACAAGTTCAGTCGGGGAGGATGTTGGGACTCAGAAATGTCATATTTTCATTCACCTTTTTCTTCACTATTCCTTACATTCATCATCCCATGAAACCTATCATATCATTTTCATACAAACATTTGGGTTCCACCTTCTTATTTTCAATTTTATTCAATTTTGTATGACAAGTAATTTTAATTAATATTGAAAAATACATATTAATATATATAATCTCTCAAGAATATGTGATTTTTGGGATGGTAGGAAATATGTGAAAAATTAAATCCAAGAAACTTATCCATAATCTCCTCCACCATATTAAGGAGATAATTATGCAAGCCTATTCCTAAGGAGAAAATCATGGAGGATTTGGTTGGCATATCTTATCCAATTCCTAAGGAGAAAATCATGGAGGATTTGGTTGGCATATCTTATCCAATTCCTAGGGAGAAGATCATGGAGGATTTTGTTGGCATATCTTATCCAAGATATGCGAGAGATTTATGGAGGATTCAAAGGGATCATATTTTGTAATAATGGGAAAGTAGTTAAAAATGCTTGAGAGATTTGTGGGATCATATCTTGTAATAATGGGAAATTAGTTGAAAGTGCTTGAGAGAATATTGGATATGTAATTATGAGAAGGTTATCTTCCTCATGTATATAAGAGAGTGCTCTCTCTTCATTTTGGGGAGGAAGAAGGAATGAATAATTAATAATAGAGAATGGAGATTAGCTTTAAGAGATAGTTTTGTAATCATGATTTGTAATTTGACTCTTGTAATATAATTTGAGATAGTTTTATTGTTGTTAGCTCACATATGTTGTTTGTCATTCAATTCTTCACATGTTGTATTGCTTCTCCTTTATGCAATGTCCTGCTTTCATAGTTAATGTTTCAATGCCTTCTTAGATTAATTTAATTCCAGTAATTTAGATTAAATTAGTTCCACTTCAGTCCTACATATATAGTGCATGTGTCTCGTAAGTCTACGGACCTCGGATTGACAAATTAAATAGCTGGGCAAGTACTACAACAGAATTAAACGAACACATTTTCACCCAACACATGCATTCATATAGAAAGGCCATCTTTACATGAGAATAAAAGTTAATCCTATATCAATAAATTAAATAAAATTCTGTAAATTTATACATATGGTTTATTATTAATTAATAATAATTTTTAAATTAACAATATTTTATGATTTAATAAAATTTTTTTTCATTTTTAAATATATTATATTAATAATATAATTTTATTTAAAAATGATATATAATTTTCTAAATGTGCACGTATCTTTTAATTAAATTTATTAACAATGTAAGTATATCATTTTTTTATTGATATTAGTAATTTTTTGAATTGATATTTTCTAAGTTTACATCAGTTTATTTATTCACATCAATTTACATGATTAATAATTATAATGATGATGATGATTAACATTAACCAATATTAATGCGGTCTATTGAACCTAAAAAATAATCTAGATGTGATTCTTCAAAATTGTGTTTTTGTGATAAAAAAGAAGAGAAAGAAGCGCTCTAAGCTCGCTATAGTTGGACTTGATTAATAAGTTAAGAAGAATAGAAGTGTGGAAGATGTTAGTGAATTGAGAGTGGATGTGAGTAAGAGTTAGGAAATCTAAAAGGAAGTGTTTTTCATTCCACCTTCTTAGTATCACAAATCTGACAATTTCTATCATCGTAGGGAGTCTTGGGAATAGACCACCGTCCGGTTTCAATTCGAAGCTCATGAGAATTAGTTCTTATCCTATCAATGTTCATTTTTATCTTAGTGTTGGTCAACACAGATAGATAATTTTGTTTATCAAGGGTGGGGTTGATTACCTCCTTATGTTATCTTAGCTTCCGTTTACCCCTCCAACTCCTTATCATCCCACAACTTTTCCTTAAAATTGGAGGTAATAGTATCTTTGACACTATCTTTGCTTCCCATGTTCTCCTCCTTAATCCCCCAATGGTTGAGCCAAGGCTAGCATCCTTATCCCACCCATGCTTGAGGCGAAGGTGGGTGTTTTGACTAAAGTTAGAAGCAATTTTTGGGAGCCTCTTGGATTCCATGTTGTAAAGCTTCTTCTTATACATCATATGTCTAAACATCGTCATACTTTCAATGGGGGACATGCCAGCTTCTATCAAGAGGATAAGATAGGGAGTATTTTCGTTGATCTTTAGGTTGTAGGTTATAAATTTCTTTTGAATCATCTCAATCTTTGTCCACAAATATATGGATATGCTGCAACCCCAAACTTCACACCAGTATAAGACAACAGGGGTGACGAGAGTCTCAAAGAGGAACCTTTTTTACTCAAAATGTAAAGATTGACCAACTTACAGTTGTTTTCAAGCTCATAATAAGATTTCCAACATCCAATAATCCTTTTCTCAATGTTATAATTCTAGTTGAGCTGATGAGGAAAGTCAATACCCAAATATTTGTAAGAAGAAACCTGCTCTAAAAAATGGTTATCATAGACGAAACTAGCATGGGTGGTCTTTTTTTATTTAATTATCATGACTTTCATCTTGTCAGTATTAACTATCATACCCATCTTGGAGTAGTATATATTATAGGAATTTACAGGGTAAGTTCCTTGGACAGAACACCAAAGGACACCGCTCACAAATAGATCACATATCAATACACCAATATTCTTAATGTGGTTAAAACCCTCAAAGAGGGAAATAGTCCACGGCTTGAGCCAACGTGGCCACTTCAAGCAATTTATTAATAAAAGAATGAAATTTTACATAAGCTTCTCTCATGAATGGTTACCCTACAAATGACCTTTCATGTTCTTTAAATAGAGATCATGGACTAATCAGGTGTTAAGCCATGGATCAAGTGTTGGTAATACCGAGGAGAGAATTAATCATCAGATCACTACATATCATGACCGTCGGATTGTAAGTTAAAAAGGTACATAGTAAAGAAACACACTTTACCTAACTCTACACTAGACCAAGTTATACTTAACTATTTCCTATGTGTCAGAATATCCTAACATCCTCCCTTAAGAACAAATTGGGATAGGATTGAAGGATGTACAAATATGATACAATAGGAGAAGGAAGGAGGCACTAGATCCTATCCCCCCTTAGTGACAACTTCCTAAACTCCAACCATAAATCAAAGTTTAGTAAACTTTGCCTCTATGGGAGCCTTTGTAAAGATGTCTGCAACTTGATCATCTGTTGAATAATATTGCACTTCAATAACATGGTCATGAATGAGCTTTCTGATGAATTGCATGTGCAGTTCAATGTGTTTGATGCACTGATGTTGGACTGGATCTTTGCATAGTTGAATGGAACTTTGATTATCACACCAAAGTGTAGTCGAATGCTGTTGTTGAAAGCCAAACTCTAACAGGATCTGACGAAGCCACAGGACTTCCTTACTAGCTTCTACGACACCACGATACTCTTCTTCTGCTGAAGAAAGAGAAATGGAACTTTGTTTCTTGCAAGCCCATGTAATAGGTCCTGAATGAAGAATGAACACATAAACGGCAGTAGACTTCCAATCATCAGGGTCACCAGCCCAATCGGAATTAGTGAAACCAACCAATAGAGGAGATGCTTCTACACTGTAATGAATCCCAAACTAACTATACCTTGATGATCCAAATTGGATCCTAAACACTCTGTAAGTTTTCATAAACTCTTTTAAGTTATTCTAAAAGATTCAAGTCTTAGAAAGATCAAGTTATCAGAAGGAATCCTCATGACAGTTGCAATTTGTGATCAGCATGGAGCAACGAGGACCCTCGGTTGAGCGCGCAGACCATTGGCCCATGGTAACGCGTGTTGGCACAAATTGGAAAAACCGGAGGCTAATTCAAGAAACAGGGGTAGTTTCTAATACGCGATGTGCTAATCGCGTATCACAGGGTGTCCCCCTCGATGAAGGAAAGCCCCGAGCACCCGGACCCGAAATAACTATGAAATGCGGAAAAGTAATCAATTCGGTTCCGTAGGGTGGGATTCCACAAAACTGGCAGGATATTGGAAGGCCTCGAGGCGGTAAGTAGTTTCATCCGAGTTTTTCCCGATGCCACCCATTGAGTGACATGCATCCGACAGAAGAGAGATAAAACCACTCACATCAGACGGGTAAACGTCACGCTACTTACTCGCCCGATATGAACGACGACTGTAGAATTTGGGGGGCCCAGATCAATGGCAGAGACGCATCCCGATGAATGATCGGATTTGATGAGGTTATAAAGCAAGATTATAGGGGATTTGAAGTCCGACGTGGATGATGAGCTGGAAAAAGATTCATGATTCATGGGCGATCTTAGAGGAAATGGATATAATGAGATTCAAATGTCCAAGGAACCTAACACACTCACCCATTGCAGAATAGGTGTCCACTTCCCTGTGAAGTTTTACACAGTGATGATGATGTAGAACAGGGGAATTCAAATAGACAGAGGCAGGAAAAACAAAAATCCGGGAAGTAGAAATGAACTGACAGAAAGCAGATTAGCTTTAAAGCAACAAACTGACATAAGCAGAGCAAGGGCAGCTAGAGTAAGGAAACTAAGAGCAGAGAACAGAGAAAGTAAGTCGAGCTGACCTGTAGAGAAAAGATAGCATCGGGACATAGCCAGAGAGATTCATAGAGTCTGTGCACTCCAGAGAGGGCTTGGGAGGTTCAAGTGAACTCCTCTATATATGCTTGTCATGTGTGAGTCTCAGATTGGGCTCATACTACTGTGACCAGTAGGGTCAAGTTTCAGTAAGGAGAGTCTATGTACTCCAGTCCTACTAATTCATATCTATTGAGTGAGGCTCAATTTGAGCTCTTTGTTGTAAAAACTCTTCTTTGGAAACATAATAGAGAGGCCACCACTAAAGGCTGGACCAAGAGACGTAGCCCAGGAGCATTGGGTGAACTCCTTATTAAACTTGTTTTATTACATGTTTTTCCTGTTGTGTTTTCCCTAATTGAATTAATGTCTATGTATTTCACAATCTTATCGATCTGTTGCATAAAGTAACATAGGCACATCCATGCACATGAGTATGTAATACCTTTAATTCTTTGTTCTGGATAAATTCCAGATCAAGTGGTATCAGAGCTCTAGGTTACTAAGGTTAGACAAGCTTATGCTGGATTTTGTTACTGAATGCTAACTAGATCAAAGCTTAAATTAGGATAAGGAGAGTTGGTTGAAGCTAACCCTGAAATTGGAAGAGTCCACTCTAAGAGGAAAATGTCAGAATAAAACCCCTTGGAATAAGACTCCCAGTTCATGGATGGTTTCCTGACCATGAAAGCCATGGTGGAGGAAATGTATAGGGAATTTAAGAGAGGTAGAGAAGGACATCCATAAAACTCCAAACAAGATAAAGGAGTAGAAGAATCTCTCCTCCATGACCACTCTAAAGGCAAAGGGAAAGAAGAAAAACTTCCCACACCTCCTAGTAGCCCTAAAAATAAAAAGAAGACATCTTTGATTAAATTAGATGTTAAATTTGATTTGCCAATATATGATGGAGATTTGAATGCAGAAAAGTTGGATAATTGGATTAGACAGATTGATGTTTATTGTAGAGTGCAGAGCATTGATTCAGACAAGAGTAAGATTTGGCTAGCTATCCTACGCCTTGGCGGCATCGCATTGGTATGGTGGGAAGGCAGGACACAAGCTAACATGAAGAAGCATGGTAAAATTCTTTTTTACTGGAGTGAATTTGCTTCTGCAATTAAAAGAAATTCTATCCACTCGCCTATATGCAGCAAGCCATGATGAGTTGGCAAACTCTTCGCCAATTAAAAGGGCAAAGTGTACAAGGCTACACTCAAGAATTTAGGAAAAGAGCTTTGATTCTAGGAATTTCTTTAGACTCACCTGAAACTCTGTTGAAGTATATAAGTGGTCTACACAGCTACTTAAGGCACACTACTCTCATGTTTAATCCCACTAGCATAGATGAGGTATCTATTTAGGCTACACATCTAGAGGTTAGAGGCAAGAATGTGAAACCAAAATTTGGGGGATCATCAAAACCCACTGTAAGAAAAAGAAAGGAAAAGAGAAAACAAAAATGGAAAGAGAGAGGCAAATACTGTAAAAAATACCAAGTCTTCATGCACTCATTGTAAGAAGGATGGGCATGATGATGAACACTGCTAGATCTTGCATCCGGAGCTGAGACCCAAGAAGTTCGAGAGAAAAAAGAAGAATACTATTGCAGCTATTCAAAAGGATTTGGGGTCAGACTCAGGAGATGAAACAACAATCGCAACCACAGGTATAAAAGGTAAAAATTTTGAAGCATATACTAGTAATTCTGTACAATCTACTAATAATGAAGAAAATGAGAGGAAAAGACATGAGCTTTTTCATATTCGAGTTATTTCCAAGCATCAAAAGATTGATAATTTGTTTGATAGTGGCTCACAGGTAAATTTACTTTTTGAAGCAATTGTAAAGAAGTTGGGATTACCAAGAACACCTCACAAAAAGCCATATCCATTAGGTTGGTTATGTGATAAAGCACAACTACACGTGACTAGACAATGTAAACTTAGGTTTTCTTTTGGGTCAGCATTTGTAGATGAGGTTGAGTTAGATATAGTTCCTTTGGATATATGTGGAATTGTTTTAGGAAGTCCTTACTTGTATGATAGGAAAGCTATTTTCTATAGAGCTAAAGAACAAATATCCAACTCTGTTAAAGATGGAATCGAATATATTGTAAGAGCTCATAAACTCAAGAATAATTATACTCTCATAAACTCAGGGAAGATGAAAAGAATTGTAAATTCATGCAAACAATTTTTATTAATGGTTGTAAAGGAAAAGAAACCTGATAAAACCAATGTATTTGAGGGCTGTGATGCTAAATAGCAAGCTGATTTAGAAAAAGTTGTTTCAGAATATGATATAATATTTCAAGAACCTAAAGGTTTGCCACCCAAAAAGGAAATAGTACATGATATTAATTTGTAGCAAGATGCTCCATTGCCTAACATCGGAATGTACAGGTTGTCTGCTTTAAAGAATGAAAAAATTAAGAAGCATGGACAAGAGCTACTCGAGAAGGGGTTCATCAGACCTAACACATCACCATGTGGATCTCCAATTGTCTTGGTGAGAAAGAAAGATGGCTCATGGAGAATGTGAATTGATTACTGAGCACTGAATAAGATAATGATCAAAAATCGTTATCCTCTTCCTCGCATAGATGATCTATTAGATCAGTTAAATGAAGTTGTTTATTTTTCCAAGTTGGACTTGCATAGTGGCTATCATCAGGCCAAAGTTGTAGAGCAAGATGCATGGAAGACTGCTTTCAAAACAAAGCAGGGATTGTATGAGTGGTTGGTTATGCCTTTTGGCTTCACTAATGCTCCTGCTACTTTCATGAGAGTAATGAATGATGTACTCAGACCTTTCCTTGATGATTTTGTCATTGTATATTTGTGTGACATTCTTATATTCAATAAAACATGGGAAGGACATTTAAAACATGTTAAGCAGACTCTAGATTTTTTTAAAAGAGAAAATCTTTATGTTAAGCTCTCAAAATGTGAATTTGGAAAAACATATTTGAATTATTTGGGTCATATTGTAGGGGGTGGTGAATTGAAGATAGATCCCTCTAAGGT
>APFE030888993.1:27312-54280 GCA_000404065.3 Pinus taeda | reverse complement strand
ACCCAAATCTGCTACAGAAGTTAGAAGCTTCTTAGGAGCAGCACAGTATTGGAGAAAGTTTATTTCTAACTTTTCCTTAATTGCAGCTCCCTTACATGCTTTAATAGGATTGAACAAGGTGTTTCAGTGGGGAGGCAAATAACAGAAAGCCTTCGACACCTTGAAAGAAAATATTAGTATATCACCAGTACTAGCACTACCCGATCTTCAAAGACCATTTGAGATTGAAATGGATGCCAGTGACTATGCCATGGGAGCAGTGTTGATGCAACACAGTAAACCCATATGTTATCATTCTAAGACATTTAATTCTACAGTAGTTTACTATCCCACATATGATAAAGAATTGTATGCATTAGTACAGAGTGTGAAAAAGTGGAAACATTATTTAATGGGCAAAGAGACAATTATACATACTGATCATCGACCACTTCAATATTTACACTCCCAAACTAAGTTGTAGCAATGAAGACACTATAGATGGATGGGTTTTATATAACACTTTCTTCTAGTCATCGGATATAAAAAGGGCATACACAATAAATTTGCAGATATGTTGTCTAGACTGATCATAAATGCATACATTATACTTAAGCATAATTCAGTATTACATGGAAGCTACATTCAACAGTATGCTCAAGATATGGATTTTAAAGATGTATATGTAACTTTAAGTCATGGCAAACAAGTAGAAGAATTGGATTATCATGTTAAGGACCAGCTCTTGTATCATTTTGGGAAAATATGCATTCCACAAACTGAAAGAGTAAAGATAATTCGAGAGGCACACACTTCTCTAATATCAGGTCACTTTGGTGTAGGTAAAACAGTCGCACAACTGCAAAGGTTTTGTTATTGGCCAAAATGAATGAGACAGTTTCTAGATATGTAAGAGGGTGTACCATGTGTGCTAAAAGAAATCCCAACAATAGAAAGCTAGGCTTGTACACTACAATACCAGTTCCTTCTCATCCTTGGGAAAGTGTTTCCATGGACTTCGTTGGGGGATTGCCTAAATCTAGGAAAGGTCATGACTATTTATATGTTGTTGTGGATAGGTTCAACAAAATTTGTATTTTAATACCTTGTAACAAATAGATTACAGCTGAACAAATTGTAAATTTGTTCTTTCAGCATGTATGGGTTCATTTTGGATTACCCACTTCCATTATATCTGATCAAGATACCCGATTTGTTGGGAATTTTTGGTCAAGTTTGTGGGAATTGATGGACACCAGGCTAAAGAAGAGCATAGCTTTTCATCTGCAAACAAATGGCCAAACAGAAATGGTCAATAAGACAGTGATCTAGTTGCTCATAGGCTATTGCAGCAAGCATCCCAAGCTTTCAAATGAACATTTATGTTATGTGTAGCATCCTTACAACCAAGCAAAACATTCTTCTACACAGAGATCTCCTTTTGAGACCTCTTTTGGTTTCACACCAAGGTCTCCCTTGGATTTTGTATTTGGTAAAGACATGGTGGTTGGTGGACACAGTGCTGTGGACAAGGCACCCAAGTTCATTGAACAAATCCAAGAGATTCACCAAGCAGTATAGGAACAGCTGGAAAAGAGCCAGGCCAAGTACAAGGCAAGGCATGACAAGCATCGAATGGCACATATTGTTCGAGTTAGTGATCAAGTCTGGTTCTATATCAGCAAAGACAGAATGCAAGGTGAAGGTAAGAAGTTGAAGCCAATAAGGTATGGACCTTTCAAGATACTTCTGAAAATTGGTGAGAATGATTTTCGCCTTGATTTACTAGCTTACATGCACATCTACTCAGTTGTTAATGCAGACAGCTTGAGACTATTTGAACCTTCATTAATTGAAGATCCTGAAGAGCAGAGTCAATTGCCTTCTATTGATGATCTGTTGCCTGAATATCTTAATGAATTGTAGGAAGATACAGTTCTAGACAGGAAGGTGAGAACCACGCGCAAAGGGGATGTTGAGTACCTCAGGATTGGACTCAAAGGTTCAAAACCAAGCAGTGCGAAATGGATAGAAATTGGGAAAGCGAGGAATCAATACCCTCACTTGATGTATGCTTAAAAAACCAAATTTTGGTGGTCCAAAAGCTTTTTCAGTGGGAAGGCCATCATTCGAATTGGATCCCAAACACTCTCTAAGTTTTCATAAACTCTTTTAAGTTATGCCAAAAGATTCAAGTCTTAGAAAGATCAAGCTATCAGAAGGAATCCTCGCGACAGTTGAAATTTGTGATCAGCATGGAGCAATGAGGACCCTCAGTCGAGTGCATAGACCATTGGCCCATGGTAACGCGCATTGGCACAAATTGGAAAAACCGGAGGCTAATTCAATAAACGAGGGTAATTTTTGATACGCAATGCACTAATTGCATATCGCAAGGCATCCCCCTCAGTGAAGCAAAGCTCTGAGAGCCTGGACCCGAAATAACTATGAAATGCGGAAAAGTAATTAATTTGGTTCCGTAGCATGAGATTCCAGAAAATCTGTAGGATAACGGAAAGCCTTGAGGCGGTAAGCAGTTTTAGCCAAGTTCTGCCCAATGCCACACATTGAGTGACATACATCTGGTAGAAGAGAGATAAAACCGCTTACAACGGACGGGTGAACATCGCGTTACTTACCCGCTCGATATGAAAGATGAACGTAGGATTTAGGGGGCCGAGAACAACGATGGAGGCGCATCCTGATAAATGATCGGATTTGACGAGGTTATAAAGCAAGATTACAGGGATTTGAAGTCCAATGTGGATGATGAGTTGGAAAAAGGTTCGTGTTTCACGAGTGATCTTGTATCAAATGGAAATAACCATCGTTCAAATGTGTCCAAGGAACCTGACACACTCACCCGTTATAGAATAGGTGGCCACCTCCTTGTGAAGTGTTACACAGTGATGATGACACAGAACAGGGAAATTCGAACAGACAGAGGCAGGAAAACTAGAATGCTGGGAAGCGGAAACGAACAGACAGAAAGAAGATTGGCTTTAAAGCGACAAACTGATAGAAGCAGAGCAAGGGCAGATAGAGTAAGGAAACTAAGAGCAAATAATAGAGAAAGTAAGTCGAGTTGACCTACAGAGAAAAGGCAGCATCAGGACAGAGCCAGAGAGAGTCAGAGAGTTTGTGCACTCCAAAGAGGGCTTGGGAGGTTCAAGCAAACTCTTATGTATATGCCTGTCATGTATGAGTCTCAGATTGGGCTCATACTACTATGACTAGTAGAGGTCAAGTTTCAGTAAGGAGAGTCTGTGTACTCCAATCCTGCTGATTCATATCTGTTGAGTGAGGCTCAGTTTGAGTTCGCTGTTGTAAAAACCCTTCTTTGGAAACATAATAGAGAGGTCACCACTGAAGGCTGGAACAGGAGACGTAGCCCAAGAGCATTGGGTGAACTCCTTATTAAACTTGTTGTATTACATGTCTTTCCTGTTGTGTTTTACCTAACTACTTCAATGTCTATGTATTTCGCAATCTTATCGATCCGTTGCATAAAGTAACATAGGCACATCCATGCACATGAGTCTGTAATACCTTTAATTCTTTGTCCTGGATAAATTCCAGATCACTCGAACATAATGAAGTATTCTTTTAGTTGCTTTCCAATGACTTTCGTGTGGGTTTTGCATCCGAGCAATAAGGTCAACATCAAAGGAAAGGTCAAGACGAGTATGGGTCAGATACAAAATTTTTCATGCAAGTTGACGGTATAACGTAGCATCAACTTCCAAGGAAGTACAAGTGACTGAAAGTTTGGCTCCAGACCGAAAGGGAGAAGGGGACGACTTATAGTCTTCCATGTGAAAATGGCGTAGAAGATCACATGCATACTTGGACTGGGAAAGGGAAATACCTTCCTTGGATTGCAAGACTTGAAGACCAAGAAAATAATGCAAGTGTCCTAAGTTTTTCATTTCAAACTTCTTTTTAAGGCTGGACTTCACATGGTTTATAAGGTTGGGATCACTACCAGTAAGGATAAGATCATCAACATAAAGAACAAGAATGATAAGAGACTTGCCCACTTTCTTGATGTAGACAGTATTGTCAGAATGACACCTAGAAAAGCTAGTTTCTAAAAGAAAGATATCCATTTTAGCATCCAAGATCAAGGAGCTTGCTTGAGACCATAAAGGGATTTCTTAAGCCAACATACAAGGTTGGAGTCTATTTGTATAAAGCTATTAGGTTGTTTCATATATATTTCTTCGTGCAAGTCCCCATGCAAGAAGGCAGATTTAACATCCATCTGATGGACTTCCCATTTGAAATAGGCAGCAAGGGAAAGAACAAGGCGGATAGAGTTCATTTTGCCAATAGGGGAGAAGGTTTCAGTATAGTCAATACCTTCAACTTGTGAAAAACCCTTAGCAACAAGATGAGCTTTATGTTTATCATCTTTTCCATCTGGTCCATACTTGGTTCTGTAAACCCATTTGCATCTAACAAGTTTTTTCCCCTTTGGAAGAGGAACAAGATCCCATGTATCATTTTCCAATAATGAATGATATTATTCATTCATAGCTACGTCCCAATCTGGATGGCCTGAGGCTTCTACAAAGGTGTCAGGATCATAATTCGATGAAGCTTGAGCCAGTAAAGAAGAGGCTTTATCGAACTAAGAATGTGTACGCCGCTAATCTGTAGGATCATTGACAAGATCACCTGCTGCATCCTGAGTAGCACAGACCCATTTTGGAAGTTGAGGATCTGAAGGAGAATCCTGAGAAGGTGGGGGAGGATTTTCATTCTCGTTGTCATCATCTGAAGAAGAAATATTTTTAGAAGTAGAAGGGACAGAGAGAGGTGGCACATCCACCGAACTAGTCTCATAGACCGATATATTTTCAGCAAACTTTACATCTCTTCTAGTGATAACATTTTTGGACTTAAGTGGAATAAGTCTATATCCTTTTACATCTTCAGAATATCCAATAAAACTACATTTTTCACTCTTAGGTTCTAAAGCTTTATGTTTCTCATCTGGAATATGGGCCCATGCTTCACTTCCAAAAACATGAAAGTGACTTACATCTCGTTTAATTGAGCTCCATGCTTCTTCTGGAGTGATATTCTTTAAAACCTTAGTAGGAGTGTGATTTATTATGTAATTTTCATAGTTAATTTCTTTTGCACAAAAATTAAGACTAAGTCCTTTAGATTGAAGCATACAATTAGCCATTTCCTTTAAGGTGTGATTCTTCCTTTCAGCTACACCATTTTTTTGTGGAGTATATGGAAAAATATGTTGCATTTGAATTCAGTGTAAAAGTTGATGAAATTTTTGTTAACATATTCTCCGCCATTGTCAGATCTTAGCTTAAGAATTTGATGTCCAATTGTTTTTCAAAAAAGTCCTTAAAGGCCAAGAACATGTTAATTACTTCACTCTTGAGTTTTAAGAAGTATACCCAAGTGCATCTGGAGAAATCATCAATGAAAGTTAAGAAATACTTGTAGCTAGAGAATGAAACAACTGGAAGTGGACCACATAAATCACTATGCACAAGTTGTAAAGGGGCTGAGGCGTGACAAGAGGAACATTTTTCAAAACTATCCTAATGATGTTTTCCAAGTACACATCCGAAACAGACACCATCTCTACAAGATACCATTGAAAGACATGTCACCATATTTTCTTTGCATAGATTTCGAAGGGAGTGATAGTTTAAGTGACCAAATCGCTCATGCCAAAGTTTGCTCACTTCATCATTATGAGCAACAATACTGAGGGAAGATTTGATGACCCAAAGTTGTTAAACTTATACAACCTTGTAGAATCATCAACAATGCCAGTAGCTAAATTCTATCTAGGATCTCTTAGGTCCCTAATTACAACATCGTGAGGTGAAAATTCAATGATTTTACCTTAACTTGAATGAGTTATCTGATATACAGATAGAAGGTTGCAGGATAAGGTTGGAACACATAATACATCATTAAATTGACCATTGTCTAGATAAACAGTTCCAGTCCCTACAACACTAAGAGATCTATCATCACCAACATATATATTTTTGGTGTTACAATCATTTAAAGAAGAAAACATGGCTTTGTTTTTGGCTATATGATAATAAGCTCCAGAATTAATGAGCCACTCATGAGAATGAGAAGAAGAAGATACATTTAGTGCATAACCAAAATGAAATGCGTGACAACCACATGCAGAAAACGTTATTCTTGAAGATGAAGTTGAAGTTGAAGAGTGCTCCAAATGGATTTTATGCTTTTTCATTGTTGCTTCCAAGGATTTCATCTTCTTAAAGCATTTGGATTCTAAGTCGCCATCTCGATTACAAAAATGGAAATGCCTATCAGTCTTCTTCCCTTTGTTTTGATTTTCCTTATCATTTTCTTGAAATGATTTTTCATTTTGAGAATGGAATTACTTAGGACCCTTGTTTGGTTTAGGACCATTCTTTTTAGGATATTACTTCTTAGGATATTTTGAATTTGGTTGCTGCTGGGCAGCTAAGGCTTTCTTAGAAGAGTTTCCAAGATATAAGAGCTTTTCTTCTTCTCTTATTAAAGAATCACAAAAGGAATCAAAAGAGGGGGACTTGTAGTCTTGTCCTTGAGAAATAAAGGATTCTTTAGTAGAATGGAAGGTGGAAACAAACACATAGTAGGCTGGTCCCAACTTAGTAAGAATGTAATAGATGAGGCTACCATCTTCTTTCTTAACCTTAACACCTTCCAAGAGAAGTATAAGGGTCTTGAACTTGGACAAAAAATCTTCAATGCAAGAAAAATTATTGGGGTCCAATGTAAGAAACTCATTTTCGATTTGATGGGCTTTAATTTCGTTTTTAACTCCAAAAAATTTAGTGATATGTTTCATTTCTTCATTAAAAGTATCAAGTTCTGCGATATGGAATCTAAGGTCTAGAGAAATAAACATCCCTATCAACCCACGTGCTTGATATTGCCTATTTTGTAAAGACCTTTACTTCTAAGTCAATCCATCGTGTAGGACCACCATTGGAAGTAGTTGGTGTTGTCAAAAAATAGTTAGCATGGAATGTCAATTTTAACATAAATTGAAGTTGTAGATGCTGAAACTAAGTGTTCCAATGGAAATATCTCGAAAAAATAGGCTGATTAAAAAAAACGGCTTCCAGATGAAGAAGTTATGGCTTTTTGAAGAAACATTGTTGAAAATGCCAATGAAGTGCGTGAATTTGCGGAAATGAATGATAATGTTATATTTAAAAAAAAAAAAAACTTCCCCCTTTCAAAACTTAATCTAATTAGCTCACTTTTTAAAAAAAATTATGTGACTCACTTTTATAAATAAGTGAAAGTCACTTTTACAATGGTACTTTATGGGCTACCCACTAAATTGTAACTTAAATAAAAGATAAAGAGACTTTAGAATTATAAGTGAATTAGTTTTTATAATGGGTGAGAACACTTTTACATGAAGTAGCTTTAAAACATAAGTTACATGTGCTTTTTGAAAAAGTAACTCAACAAAAAGACCTCTATTATCATAAAGTAACATTGGACCAAGAGAGCTAGTTTAAAAGGTTAGTAATTTTTGGAAAAGAGGAAGGGTTTTTTTTTTTTTTTTGAAGTCACTAAAGCTTTGGGTGCGTGCTTACTTGATAAAGCTCTTTTTTTCCTACAAAACAAAAACCACAAAACCCAAAACGGGCATGCAAAAAAAAATAAATCCTATGGTTTGAAGTTAGCTTTACCCGGAACCTAAAAAATTTCTTCAATGTTTCTGATTTTCTGAGATCGCACTAAGGCTTGGCGGAAAAGAGCATACACATGAGAAAAAACCTTCATTTCTATTTTTGATTTGCCCATATCACACAGAATTGTGGGGCAAAGAGAATACACAGAAATGAAAGGTGTAGATCCAGTAATAAAAAACAAAAGATAAATAAACCGAAATAAATAGAGAGAAAATAACTAGAAACTACAAATAAACACTATATACCTCCATATCTTAAAAATGATATAGTTAGGGCTACTGGAAACCTTTTCGCATGAAATGAAAGGGGTTCCCCACTGGAACAGATCCTCCTAACACAATAGTGCAGTCCTCTCGGCCTGAAAACAGACAGAAATAGTAGATGTAGAAATAGTAGATCTAGGAAACAACTGTGGGATGCAGTTCTACTGGCTTCAGATTTGGATCACCAACGAATGCAGCCCTCAAATTGCTTTGATACCATGTATAAATTTACAGGGTACATTCCTTAGACAAAACACCAAAGGACATCGCTCACAAACAGATCACAGATCAATACACTAGTAATCTTGACATGGTTAAAACCCTCAAAGAGGGAAACAGTCCACGGCTTGAGCCAACACGACCACTTTGGGTAATTTATTAATAAAATATTGAAAATTTACATAAGATTCTCTCATGAACAGTTACCCTACAAATGACCCTCCATGCTCTTTAAATAGAGACCATGGACCAATCGGGTGTTAAGCCACGGATCAAGTGTCGGTAATATCGAGGAGAGAATGAACCGTCGGATCACTACATATCATGACCCTTGGATTGTAAGTTACAAAAGTAAATAGTAAAGAAACACACTTTACCTAACTCTACACTAGACCAAGTTATACATAACTATTTCCTATGTGTCGGAATATCCTAACAGATATGAGGAGCCTTAAGTTGTTTTTCTAGGTCATCATGGATTTCTGTAAGAAGAATGATATCATCAACATAAAGGAGAAGAGTAATGATTATACCACCAAGCACAGTGCCCTTGCAACTAGTAGTTTCCAAACACTCCTCAACCTTATCGATGTAGATGCCAAAAAGGGTAGGGGATAAGGGACATCCTTGCTTGACCCTCATATTGCATTTAATATCTTTAGACCATCCTTTGTGGGTCTTAAGCTTGAAAATGATAGTCTCGTAGAGGTGGATCACATTAATCCTCAGTTTAGGAGGAACCGTGATCTCTTCAAGTCTCTCCTAGAGCTTATCTCGAGGAAACAATGTCGAAAGATTTTCTAAAGTCCACAAAATAATACAAGAGATCGGCTTTACTATTGCAACATTCCTCTACAATAATCTGAGTAATAAGATGGTCAATAGTTGAGTGATGTCTCCTAAAACCAGTTTTCCCTTTAGCTCTTTTACCATGGTTTTCAACCCAAAGGCTAAGCTTATTTTCCAAAACGAGCCCATATAGCTTCGCTAGGATGTGGCTAATCATAATGGTCCTGTAGTTAGAGGGAATGCTTTTGTCCCCATTTTTAAGGCTTTGCGTCTAAAGCTTAGGGAAGCCATGCTTTACAACTAAATTGAGAAGCTTGTGGAGATGAGGAATGAGGATAGATTATCCCACTTTAAAGATATCAGCTTGGTATCCTTCAATATCTTTAGCTTTCCCATTAGCGAATTTATTAAGTCCAGACTCAATAGATTCCAGGGAAAAAATATCATCCTTAATAGGAGTGTTTAAGATGATTCCCATGGTGTCCAAAGGGTCATACAACTTCTTAAGATAGTTGTCCCAATTTTCTAGGGGGATAGAATGATTATTTTTAGTTTTATGAACAAGCACATTTTGCCAAAACTTTCTAGGCGCAACTTTAGAAAGGTGGAGAAGATGATCTTGTCTCTTATTAATATATGACATCTTCTTCCGCTTGATAAAAACTCTAACATAAATATACCAATTTCTTTTATTAATCTTAACAATTTTCTGAATTAATATTTTCTATAGCTATATGAATTCATTTTTTCACATCCATTTACAATTTTAATAAAGTATCATTTTACCAACTATTTTTTTCTCCATTCTATTAGTTAATTTTAATAGTACAAAGAAATAATTCATAATTTAAAACCTATAAAACAATATCCACAATAACAAATATATATAAACCAATCACATTTTAAAATAAAACAAAACTCCACTTAGGAATCAATGAAATGAAATTAAATGAACAAAGAACAATAAAAACACACTTTCTTTCTTTCCCATTTTTAAATCAAATAATGTTAATAAAACTAAATGAGAGTTATGAATAATGCACTACTTCAACTTAAGTATATTGAGAATAATGTAAGGCTTTGTAATCTTAGGAAGGCTTTATGTCTCGAAAGGTTCTAAATCGGTGTACATTTGGTTGGTTGATTTTATAAGTTAAAAAGTAAATTGAGAAAAATGTAAGGCTTTGTAGTTTTATGAAGGTTTTGTGTTTTGAAAGGCTTTAAATTAGAGTAAATTTGGTTGGTTGATTTTATAAGTTAATAAAACTAGAAATTGCACTAAATGTTGCAAAGGAAATGTCGTAAGGCTTAAATTGAAGAATAATCTTACCATATAAAACATTATTGAAAATAAAAATTTTGGAGGATTATAGATTCTAGAGAGTACTCTCTAAATTTTGATTTTTTCTGAAGGGGATTATTGAGAGAAATCTCTATGTATTTCTAGAGGGCTCTCACCAGATATCGTATACATTTGTTATATAACGCATGGAAATAAGTTGTATCCAGATTTCATAAAAGGATATATAAGGGTTTTGAAAATTATCAAGATGGGGTTTTCCATATTTTTTTCTCACTGCACCAACCCTAGTTTGTTTGGAATGGCCATGATATGTTTAAGTATGCAGGTAAGAAATTGCACAAAATTCATGAACTGATTTGCTACCAATTCCTTTGACAAGCTTGCCAATGGTTGAACTAAAATAAAAGGACATATAACTGCACTGAAATAGGAAACAAAATGCAATTCATTTTTTTGGATTAAAAATGCAAATGACGTTATTGCATCATTTCATCACCGTTACTAATACAATGGTATAAGTGAAGTAATCCTCATATAAACGTAGATAATTCATTTAATTAAAGCAGCTTAATGGGCAAATTTATGCAAGACCATTAGACCTTCAATTCTCACACGAGAGGAGTTGTTGTCCCCAACCCACCATACCCTAAAAATTTTGGGTACGCTCTAGCCATCCTAGGGATGAGTCCCCTGTCCTTGCCCTTCACTCATCCTGAAAATCACTGCAACATAGATGCAAACGCTACACAATGTAGCAATATTATACTTGATGAGACAAATCTCAATAACATAAAGAGGAATTACTAGGGATCTTGCATAGTAGTAAAATTCTTTGACATGTGATCTAGATTTTCATGCATTAGCCAAAGCTTGGTAATCAAGTTTTCAAAACATATGCAAAAATTCATTTAGCATCTATTATTGAAAGAATGCAAGTGAAAATAGAACCTCTGGGAGAAAATTGAGAAAATTGTATGTAAAGTTTAAACTATAGAAAGTAGAGTGGCAACTAATAATGTGTTCATTGACATGATTGGGAAAATTATTTGAATTGAAGTTAATGATCAAGATTCAAAACCCACTTCAACCATCCAAGGAAAGAAATAATGTATGTGGTACCAGAGAAAGTTATCAAAACCAGAACCGAAAAAGCCAAAATATCACACTAGACTGGAACGGGGAATAAAACTGGTTTGAAAAACTGCTTGACTTCAAATACAGGAAAAAGGAGAAAATTTTCATAAAATAACTGTTAAACACACACATGGCAGCAACAAAATATTAAAGATAAGCAGGAGAGTACATCTATTATTTGATAATGATATACATTTATAGTACATTTGTGTGACCATTGGGTTCCACATCCCAAGGTCTCTTAGACTTCCTTAGTCTATTCAGCTTCCACACCAACCCTTAGAGGATTAGGTGTCCAACATTCCCCCCCTTAATCCGAAGGGTTATGTATGAGTCCAAGAAGAGAGCTGTAATACAAAATGTGCAAAAATGCATAGCAACACTAGGCTGAATGTGCTCTCTGAAATGTTGGTATAAAGGGAGGTGGTTTAAGGATGACCACCAACACTGGAATGTTTAGTGCAGATCCCGGAACTCTTCCAAGTCTGGCATGAAGCTTGCGTCTTCTGCTAGAGGAAGTGCTCCTGATGTTTTGAAGAGGGAAACCTTCAACCATGAAAGGGAGGTCTCACCCTGCATAAAAGGGAGAATGTCAACCTGAAAAGGTAGGTCTCAACCTGTGATGGTTTAAGGATTACCACCAACTCTGGAATGCTTAATGCAATTCCTATAACTCTTCCAAAACTGGCAAGAAGATGAAGTCTTCTGCTAGAGGAAGTGTCCCCAATTCTTTTAAGAGGCATCACCAACTGAAGGCATGCTCAGGGGCATCTTTTTCTCTAGCTACAACTCTAAATCTCGTATGGTAGGTCATGGATTAGGCTCACTTGTTATGGCTTTGAGGCTTGTAGATGGCCATCATTTCCCCCCTGTCAGATACAAGGTGAGATGATAGAGAAAAATCAACTGCAAGACTGTTCAATACTCTAGAACAAGTTCTGACATATGACTGGAATATCTTCTTGGTCGTTGATGCCCATTGCCAAGAAGTGACCCATCCAAGATGAATCTTTGTTCTTGCAGGAGGTTTATTTCTGAAGCATCTATTTGAAGAATGAATGGTTTTATGATAGTGCTTTTAGGGATGAAGATCAAAACAATGACCTTTCAGATGGCCAACTCAGTCACAGTGTTGGAATTTTACAATTTGTTGCTGTGGAAGAGGGGCAGAATCTGGAGCAGCTGAAGGTGAACTGTCACGAAGGAATTCAACACTCTGAAGCTGGATAGGCTTTGAGTAGTCTAGAATATGAAAGGACATATCCTTATCATATCCAAGACCTATTCTATGCTTGTTGTGGACAAGCCCTTCCCAACGTCTGATGATGGGCTTGGAAAGTGCAAACTGCACTTCTGCATCAGCATGTACAACTAATGTTTCATTGGGTACTAACTCTAAATGAACTTCAAAAATATTGACTTGCTACTGATGGGTGTCTGTCTCAATGTTCTGAACAAAAATAGGTTTAGAATGATGACTCCACTACTGTAATTCTTCCTATTGTAGTTGAGATTCAAGTTGAACCAGCAATAGAGGTATAGACCAATGCACATATGATAAGGTTTTAATCAACACACAAAGAAGGAGATGAACCAATCATTGTAAAAGTAGTTTGTATCATCATGAACTCAGTCTCCAAGAGTATTCATCACTCGTGTTCCTAACAGCAACACAATGAATAATGATAACAACCATCTTGAGGACTATCGTATATTTATGATACACATTTTGGAAGTGAATCTAATATATAATGGCCAAGTTTGCCTGTCCTGAAAAGTTGTAATAAATTCTTGGAAACTTTATTCTGTCCAATTTCACCAGAATTAACAAGAATTTTGAATGCTTTTTGCAACGCATTGAACTGAATTTCAATTAGGTCTTCAAGGTCGTCTTCATTTTCTAAATTACCCTCGAACTCCGAAAATGTTCTAAAGGTAGCCTTCTGCACTTCAACTACATGATCCTCCTTTTGATGCACATTTTGTTTTGTTTCTTTTATCTTTTCCCTTTTCTCAATTGGAGAGTCTTTTGGTCCCTTCACTGTAAAATCCTTGGACGGAAGTTCAAAGATTCTGCATAACACGCATTATTCAATCGTTTCCAGCGTAAAGGCACATGATGGGTGTTTAGCATTGCAAGCCATGGGAAAGCTTCTGGGTAAAAATGGTGTTCAATTCAAGTGGAGGGGCGATCAACTGGTTCCCGAGTCACATGGCTATTACCACTTAGGCCATCTGAGAGCGCCTCAAGTTGGCTGATATCGTCATAGAATTCAGGGATGCAAGGATCCCATTCTCATAGCAAGCATAATGTGAGAGAGCTGTTAAGCCAAGTGGAGTCACAATTAAGGGACACAATCTCAAGGCATCCTACACTACTGGTCATTGTAGTTGGAATTCTAAATGTTGGAAAATTTGCTCTCATTAATTCTATGTATCAGATTTCTTGTATGTGTTTTGTAGCACAAGAGAAGCTGAAGCGAGTGACTGTTGGCCCCTTTCCAGGCATTACCCAAGATATTGTTGGCTTTACGATTGCACACTAGCCTAGCATTTATGTACTGGATACATCTGGTGTTTTGGTTCCCAATATTCCTGACATTGACACAGGACTGAAGCTTGCATTAACAGGAGTTGTAAAGGATTCTGTTGTAGGTGAGGATCGGCTTGAACAGTTCTGCTGCCAATGGAGCCAATTCTGATCAGGTGTGAGAAAAGCAAAGAGGTGATTTAAATGTTGTATCACTTAGACGAAGCATTATCATGTAGAGGGCAGAGACAATTGTCGATGATTCTATACACATACGTTTTCTGAAGCTCAGGAATCACTACTTCTCTCCCTCAATTCCCAAAAATTACAATGGCAGAACTTTTGATGTCCGCTCTATCAGAATATGGAATCAAGATCCTACTTTCGAATGCTGAGAAGGCCGAGACAAGTGAGGAGAATGCATGGCATTTGAGTTTCAATAGGATTTCCTAGTTTGAAAGCGAGGAAAGGCTAAGGCTGTGGTGCCATTCATGGGTGAATCGATATTTGATGGGACTCTTTCAACTTTTCTATGGACATGAATTTGGAACTGATGCATTTAAGACTTTGAAGATGCCTTTTCTAGCATAGGTACGCTTTCGTATCCAAAAATAATGCTTTCCATTACTAGAGGAAAAATTCAAGGCTGCCATTAAAGATAATCACTATGCAAAATGTAGCTGAAGGAAAGAGCCTAGGTGGAGGTAATAGACAGAGAGGCTTAGATGGCAGAGCCTTAAATTTGATGATACCACAAGTCAATTCCAAACCAAAATCAGATTGGAGCACCTATGAACCAACTATGAACTAGGAATAAAACATTCAAGTTTTGCAGAAAGAAACTAAATTTGGGAAAGAAACATTGTACGCAGTCTATTGGGGAAATATAAATGTTAGAGGAGTTACACTATATAAAACTAATTTGAGACCTACGCTTTGACCGGTGCAGATAGATTCTGGAAAGCGTATTAAGGTGGTTCACGACATTCAAGGTATGGTATAATGTTTAACTCTCGACCAACTCATTCAACAACAGAGATTTGACAGAGATGGTAGTCTAGAACAGAGGTACAAGACTCACATGTATAGAAAGGCCACAAAAAAACAAGCTCACATAAACAAGTGGCTCATACTTGAGCAGGGCAGGAGATCGCCCGCTCTGATACCATGTTAAACACACAAATGGCAGCAACAGAATATTAAATATAAGCAAGAGAGTACATATATTATTTGAAAATGATGTATATTTATAGTACATTCGTGTGACTGTTGCGTTCCACATCCCAAGGTCTCTTGGACTTCCTTAGTCTATTCGCCTTCCACACTAACCCTTAGAGGATTAGGTGCCCAACAATAACATATATATTCTTGTATGTCACATAAATCCAAAACATTCGATTCCAAATATGGAAAGCTTTCTCAAGTATTTAGCGTGTATGGGTAAAAATAGTCTTACTCAAATTAGAAGTTATCACATCACAGAGAAAGGTGTTGTAACTTTTTATTCTATAAAAAATTATAATCTTAATATTGTAAGACATGTTTTAAAGGTGTTATCTTATTTAATTACTTACGTTAGAAGACTCATGTAAAATATTTCAAATGCATTACATATTTAATTCTGACATCAAATATTATTTCTACAAATTACATACTTCATTTGAGTGAATTCTTTAGGATTATTTCTACCAATTACATAGTAACATACTGCATTCCATTGGATTCTTTAGGCTAGAGTGTTCTATAGAATTGTAAAGATATTCAATATAGATTTTAGAGAGTACTCCATAAATTTCGATATTTTACGGAGGATTATAGATTCTAGAGAGTACTCCCTAAATTTTGATCCTTTTTGAAGGATTATTAAGAGAAAACACTATATATTTCTAGAGGTCTCTCCCCAGATATCATATACATTTGTTACACAATGCATGGAAACAAGTTGTATCGAGATTTGATAAAAGGATATATCAGGGTTTTTCTAATTATCAAGGTGGGGTTTTCCATATTTTATCTCACTACACTAACCCTAGTCTGTTTGGAATGGCCATGAGATGTTTAAGTATGCAGGTAAGAAATTGCACAAAATTCATGAACTGATTTCCTACCAATTCCTTCGACAAGCTTGCCAATAGTTGAACTAAAATAAAAGGACATATAACTGCACTGAAACATGAAACAAAATGAAATTAACTTTTTTGGATTAAAAATGTAAATGGTGTTATTGGATCATTCCATCATCGTTATTAATATAATGGTATAAGTGAAGAAATCCTCGGAGAAATGTAGAGAATTCTTTTAATTAAATTATATTAATGGGAAAATGTCTGCTAGACCATTATACCTTCAATTCTCACATGAGAGGAGTTGTTGTCCCGAACCCACCATCCCCTAAAAAAATTGGGTATGCTCTAGCCATCCTAGGGATGAGTCCTTTGTACCTGCCCTTCAATCATCCTGAAAATCACTGCAACATAGATGCAAATGTTAAACAAAATAGCAAGATTATACCCAATGAGACAAATGTCAGTAACAAAAATAGGATTTACCTGAGACCTTGCACATCTTATAAGTAAAATTATGTTCATAGAATACAATTGGCTGACTAAGGATATCTTCCAGGAACTCCTCTCTTTAATGAGAACCGAAATGAATCAATTGAGCATGCCATGCCTAACACCCTAATTATCTGCCCATTCAAGATTGATGCACCTCTGTATCTGGATTCAAAGGTCAAGGTTAACAACTAAATCCATGCAAACAACAACTGGGTATCTATATGGATGTATTTGGGAACCAAACCCATTGTACAATTCAGTATGTTTTAAATATGGTACAACAATTGACCTATTTTTATTTGATCAAACTATCAATGTCCAGAGGATCTTATTTATGCATGATGATATTGCTTTCATGAAAAGCAACGCAACATTCAAAGATATATTCATTGTTGATTTTTACCTGATGAATATAGAGAATTTGCATCAGAGGACATGTGCAATTCACCTTGATGAACAATAGAAATATAATTTTGGGTCCTTGGAAAAGTGGAATATCCCCCATACAGGTATCCTATGTAAAGGATGAGAGAGAAAGAATAGGAAAATAATTATTGGACATGTATCATATAGTTCCTACTAAAAGCCCCTTTGTCTATCTAGTAGTGTGATAGCTCAGTTTGGAATCTAGAGAGCATCATACTGAAAATCAAAAGGTTGCATGTTCTACTCGCAATCACCACATTGCAGATTTTGTAATTCATTCTTCAAAAAGTATGTTGAACTGAATAGATAAATGAAGGCAATCCATGAATTAGTATGACAAAATAAAAGCTTATTCTACATGCCAAACTATAACACGCAAATAGGAATTTGTCAAATACTTGTAACAGAAGGTGAAACTCAATGACTTCATCAGTAACTTAAGTTTGTCTACAATTGATTCTTTCAATGTATTTCCATTTATCCCAACATTATTATGGCAAAGGAAACAAGATCTTTAGAATCAAATTGTGATCAAGGAGCCTGTACCCTGAATATTTTCTCAATCATCCTGGGTTGGCTCTGTTTCACTCTTTATTTCTTGAATTTCACTCCTTAGTCCTTTACTAGCCAACTCCCAAGAATGTGACCCAGTTTAGAGAACTTGATATAATATCTGATTTATATAGGAAGTTTTGTCAAGGGTTTTGGAAGCATCATGACACACCCTCACTAATCCTACCAATAAGGATCAATTTAAATGGACAGAGGGGGTAGATGGGATAACTTCTTATCTATGCAAAATTGTAACACTCAAGCAGAGATCTGTAATAGAAGGTGAAACTAAAAGACTTCATTAGTAACTTAAGTTTTTCTATAATTATTTCTCTCAGTATATTCATTTATCCCAACATTATTGTGGCAAAAGATGCAACACATTTAGAATGAAAAATCGTTAGTTTTGCTTCCTATCAAATTGTGATCAAGGAAAATTAAGCCTAACAATTTTCTTAATCATCCAGGGTTGGATTTGTTTCACTCTGTATTTCTTGAATTTCACTCCTTATTCTTTGACTGGACAGCTCCCAAGAATGTGATTTTGAGTCATTTGAGAGAACTTGATAGAATATATATTTTATATAGGAAGTTTTGTCAAGGGTTTTGAGGATTGATTTAAAAGGATGGATGCCACAAAGTGGCTACCTTTTGACAAATGAAAAAGGCCCAGCCCTGTATTTTCACTGCCAGACTTCTCGCAGACTTTTGAAGTGAAGTATGATGCTTTGAGCACTGACATGAACAATGTGGTCATGGAAATTTAGCATCTTATTGCCTTTCAAAGTAGAAATTGACAGACAAGGAGAAGTTGTTATGCATCTATGATAAGGAAATGTTGGCCCTTATGCATGTTATGCAAAAATTCAAGCCACATTTAATGGGGCAACACTTCAAAATTCGAACAGATCATGAAACTTTGAAGTATTCAGTATCCTAATGGAATTTTAGTGAACAAGTAGGAAAGTAAACTACAAGGTTTTTACTTTGAAATTCATTACAAAAAAGGCATAAATAATGCTTCAAATGATTTCTTATCTATGCAATCTGAGTTTCATGCCATATCTATGGTAGCACTAGGATGGAGAAAAGAATATGCAAATATTCAAAGGATGAGAGATCCACTGATATGCTACAAAACTCAAAAAGGACCCATGACAAAGGCAATGGGTATACATTTTCAAGCAACCTCATTTCTTTTTATTTGAATTGCACATATCTAGTATAGAAATCTAGATTTTAAGAAGGCAATGATAAAAGAATGCCATTCCTCACCTATTGCTAGTCAATTATGGTAAGTTGCAAGACATAGTGAATTGGGCTTGTCTTGAGTTAATACTAAATAATGATGTATCAAGGTATTCAAGATCCATCCTATCATGCTTCATTCAAATTAATTAATTGATAATTGGGCAAGGCCCTATAAAAATCACAAAATATATCACATAGGTAACTGTTAGCCTCCTGCTGCAGCAGGTTACTCATATTTCATGATTGACGTTTTTACAGGCCAAATATGTCATACTTTGCATGCTGCAATGCTCCATATTTGCTCACAGACACCAAAGAAGGAGGCCATGAAAGAATGCTAGTCAAAGTTCAACTTCTGCATTCCACTTTTGAAGAATTATTCCATTTTTGTAGACTTTTCATGCTAAAGGGAGGTCCAAACAGCTTAATCTTGGTCTCCCTAGGTTTCAATTTCCTGTTTTAGAATATAGAGAATGAATATCTGTCCAAACAGTTTAATCTGGGCAGATTCTTAGACATGTAGAGAAGCAAAGGAGCCCAACTGTTTGATCTGGGCCCTTGGAAGAAATAAGGGTAGTCTGTAGATAGGAGGACAGAAAAAGAAAATTTGAAAAGCTGGGTCTGCAAGTCTAAGTGCACTCAAACCAAAAAGAAGAAAAAATGTTAGGTAAGTAGGCTGGGTAGGTAGCTTTGTGGTTGCAGAATCATTGATTATGATCAGTTTTGTGTTTTCAAATGTTATATCCATTCAATCAATATGGCAAGGCAGTTCCCATTTTAAAGGACTTCAAGCGAGGCGTGTCTAACTTCCCCTTCTTCTCTCCCCTAAATCATTTAATAACTCCCCCTAGAGAGGTCAAGATCTGCTTGATAACTCTCCCTTTCATCATTTTCATAATAATTCACCCTGGTAAAGATTTTCTCTACTCAAGCAATATTCATACTCCCTTTACAGATCATTGCATCCCTTAAAAAGCCTAAGATTCATATACTTAGTGCTTTCTTATCACTGGTCATATTTACCGTTAACCTTACTATATAGCTCCCTATCTATCTCCACATCCCCTATTCTTAACTATGTTAATAACTCCCTTATATATTTATCCCCTCCCTTTGGTTGAAAAATAACTATAAGTACACTTGGGAATTGCTAACTTTGTTTGAAACATAGCAAGAACCCTCATCTTCCCCCTCCAAAACCATCTTCCAATACAGTGGACTCCTTCCAAAGCATGTAATTTTCCCTCTTTAGGTTATCGGACCCCTTCCGAGGCCGCAAATAATCTTCAAAACCATATATTCCCCTCCTCCGATCACAAACAACCCTTGTTGATTGCCTCAACATTCTTCCGATCCCGGTGGACCCCCTCCGACGCGATTATCGCGATCGGAGGTCGCAAGGGTGTTATGGCCCGCTGTTGTTTCTTCCCGATGGACGTCTCGCCGATGACATTTCGCTATCGGCATATCGCAAATACCATATGCCACATATATGCGCCCCTCCCCCATTAGCCGATACGATATCGCTAATCGGTGATCGGCGATCGCAAGGGTCATGCGCCCGAAATGCATGTTGCTTCCTTTTCTCCGATGCGACATTGACACTACATCAAGAGAGCATATCGCTTCGCAAACACTTCCTCGCCGCATGCCTCTATTTATTCACGTATTTTGTTTAAAATACGATTTATCGTTGAAAGCTCGCTTCACTACCAATTCATCGCAAATTCGCAGCATTTGGGCTATTACTATCGCATCGCAGAAATACATAAGGCGCAGCACCATCCAACACCCTGACACGTCATCCTGCCACGTCACCCGCTGACGTCATCCACCGTACCAGGAGGCGTTGCTGACGTCGTGCTGACGTCACCCGCTAAATAAAGGAGCGCAAGCGCGAAAAAGCATCTTAGGAGGCCCAGATTCAAATTCTGAGGCAGTTTTCGATGCGCGATTAGCGCCTAGCGCTAATCGCGCATCGCTACGAGAAATAGGCCATATTGGAGAATCTTTAGGGAATCTTTTGGTTCCTCGGCCAATTTTACACCGAAAGGGGCCGAAAGGCCCGATTTTGCAGTTTGGATCGTAGCAGAAGACAGAGAGAGACCCGGTTCAGGCATTAATGAGTATCAGAGCAAATGCGGAGCCAAAATCCACGTCAAAGAGTATCAGTGTTGTGGCGAAGTGTATCAGAGAAGATCTTCTCAGGGCTCGAGGTGAATAGAACATAAAAAGAAATCCTCAAAAGTCAAGAAGCAGTTAAGGAACCACTAAGCGCTCATCATCACAATGACTGCACATTAAAACTCACATGAGATCAATGGACCAGAACTCAAAACACAGTTATGACAGAAGCACTGCACCAGGCCGTCAAGGACACCATATTAACTCATTTTGATCCAGCTGCCTCGGGCGCAGCTCAAGGGATGTTTACTTGCATTTAATTCCATCACAACTTTAGGTTTAAAACACTTTTTCCCGCAGACCTATTAAGGTCAGTTGTAATAAAAACTCCAGGATATTTTACCTATAAAGAGGGCCCAAAACAATGTAACTAAGGGTGGGGGGTTGGTTGATTGGTTGATATTGGTTGGCTGATGTTTTTCTTGAGCTAAGACTCGCACTGTATACCTGATAATTTCTATAATCAAAGATTGTTGAAAGCTTGGAGGATGAATTGTTCGATGCATTGCTAATGGTTTTGAAGAGTGAATGATGGAATTCTTGTGCTGTTGTATGAAACAGTAAGTTTTTTCTCACCTCAGTAATTTTTCAATTTCACATATGCTCAAGTCACGGAACAAAAGTTTGGTTTAGAATTTGCTTTAATGCACTCTATGCTCAGTTTCTGTGCCTTTTAAATGTTTTCCTCTTGATTTAGTCATAATTATGAATTCCTCATGGCTCATATTTACTCTAACTCACCTATGAATGACTGTTATTTAAGAATTCTCAGTTGCTCTTAAGTATGTTTCTTTCATGTTCCCTTCGCTAGACTGATTGAGAGATTCTTTACTGCCTCTCATTCCTTAGCCCTCAACACATCTCTATTCATCTTGGATATTGTTTCATGAGCAGCTACCTTGTTCCACCTTTCTCTCGTGACCAAGAAAATGCACCATCAGTCGCACTCCATGACTCCATGCCCAATGGTTTGAAATTTATCTTACTATACCTTGCCTCTTGTCTTGAAGACATCTCCCCTTCACCCAAGCCTTCCTTCCACCCAAAAACAAAATCCACTAAACCCAATAGCTAGCCTAAAATCATCATCAAACAAAGATAAACGTTAAGAGAGAGCCCTCTCTAGTTGCAGGTGGGTTAGAACCTGCAATCCAAAGATTGGTTTGTGGTTACCTCGGCCGTATCCCTTCAGGAGCTTAGGGACAACCTGAGTGATAACATAATGGCGACTCCACTGGGGACTTTCTTAGATAATCTCACAAAACCAGTCCGAAGCTCCACAGAGGAAGAAACCGAACTATAAAAAGTCTGGTTGACCTGTGTTCTTACAAAAATTCCCAAAAAACAAGTTAGAAGCTAGCTCCCAAGAAGCATCTGTGTCATACAAGGTCAAATCCTGATTCGAAACCCCTAGCTGTTTTTGAAAACCCCAATATAATCCCCAAAATCCTTAGGAAACAAGAGCAGCAAGAAGACTCTGTTGATACTATTCCCAAGACAGTTTAGGCGAGTAGTTTTTCAACCCCTGTTAAGGTTTTGTTCCGTTCAAACCCTTCTTCCGCGTGTTCAACATCCATTTCCCCAACTTCTGTGTCCACACCTCCATTCACTGCAAATACCACCACTACTCCTATTACCCCGATTGTTCTTGTTATCCCAGTCACTCCAGTCGTTCCACTTATCCCTATTATTCCCCTTATCCCCGTTAATACGGCTAATAGATATGCGCCCTTACAGCTGCCTGCTAATCCCGGGGCTATGCCTCAGGATTATCAGACAAAGATTACCTATTTCGATGGCACAAATTCCTGCATAGCCCTACAGCATACAAAGAAAATGCAGGATTACTTTGAGAGTTATGAGATTGATGACGACAGTGTAAGGATGAAGATTTTTGTCCAAAGTTTGACAAGTGATGTCAGAACCTGGTTTTCAGCGCTTACACCCAACTCCATACTAAACCCAGAAGCCTTATACCATACATTTATCAATAGATGGGAGAAAAAGAAAGACCCTTTGCACATATTATCTGAGTATGATACTATCAAAAGAGGACCTCAAGAGGTTGTCTTGGACTACTGCACTAGGTTTAATAATGTTTACAATGCAATACCACAAAATTTAAGACCACCACCTGATCTTGCTTTGTACAAATTCCCTTATGGTTTCGATGCTGAAATGGCATATCAGTTAAGGGAAAGAGCCCCTCAAAGCCTCGCGGAGATGCAAGATGTTGCTGTTAGCGTGGAGGCAAATCTGATTGCCAAAAGAAACAGAACCAGAACTGAGAGAAGAACCACCTTCAAGGAAGAACCCTCAGCTTTAGATCAAAAACTAGATGCTATCATTAACGAAATGCATAGACTAGGAGACAGAGTAGAGAGCGTTGAGAGGAAATCATCATGGGAAGCACAACAGACCAACACTATAAGGAACCCGAACTTCAGGAAAAATCAGACCACAAACACTGGAAGGACTAGTCCCGACCATGATATTAGGCCTCCTTTCCAAGAAAACTACGCGGAGGCATCCACATCCAGTGAGCCCGCAGATGAGGCTCACATGAACCTGATAGATTCGAAAAACGAACAGCAAATCTTTCTCACTAAAGAAGACCGAGACTACCCTGATGTAAAACAATTTCAGACCAAGTCGGGAGAGTCTTTTGATTTCAAACAAGGTTATGATTCTGCAGTGTACGAGGTGCACAAACAATATAAGTTGAGAACAAGGACCGTTGATGTCCCTGCACCTAGCATAACAAAGGATAGCAAAAAGCCTAATAAAATCAAAGACAATGTTGTCATTACAGAGCCGGCTGACATTGCTGCCCCAAACCCGCATCAGATAACGGTAGAGGATATATCAGACATTCAGCCTCCTATTGATCAGCCTCTATCTCCCTCTCCCTCAAAGGAAAATCTGAACGACACTCCAAAAAATCTTCCCAAAACAAAAATACCATAAACTGTCATTCACCATAACGCTGGCATTCAAAAAGAAAACACCGAAAACACTTTCGACAAGGAAAAAACTGCTACTGCTAATGCAAGAATTCCATTGGAAAAACCATTTAACTTAGAAGCAGAAATTGGAAAGCTCAAGATATCCATTCCCCTCTCAGAACTTGCCAAACATGATGTATATAGGCAACAAATTCAAAGGTCACTTCAACTACCAGAGGTCAGGGATGATGTAAATGTTTTAGAATGATACCCTGAGTTGTTGTTTGGTCCAGAAGTTAATGGAAAATCAACATATGGACCTGTTCCACCCTTTTATGTCAGTCTACACATACATGACAAAATCTTGCATAATGTTATGTTTGACTCAGGTGCCTCACATAACCTCATGCCCAAAGTTGTAATGGAAAAACTAAACCTTGATGTCACAAGACCCTATAAAGATCTATACTCCTTTGATTCAATTCAAGTCAAGTGTTTAGGCTTAATCAAAGACCTGTGTGTGTCTCTAGTCCAATTTCCCAACAAGACAATCCCAATGGACGTAGTAGTTGCTGGCATTCCCACAAAGTATGGCATGCTCCTATCAAGATCATGGGGAGCAAAACTTCAAGGATCCCTTCAACTTGACCTCTCCTATGCCACTATATCTGTCTTTGGGCAACCAAAGAGACTGTACAGGGAAACACTGATGAAGTATGTGGTAAGCAGTGAGGAAAAGCCCCATAATTTTCCGATTTACTCAATCCATTCTGATATGGATTCTTTTATTTTATTTAATGATGACACCAATCCTC
Organism: Pinus taeda; assembly: GCA_000404065.3. Classification (NCBI taxonomy): domain Eukaryota; kingdom Viridiplantae; phylum Streptophyta; class Pinopsida; order Pinales; family Pinaceae; genus Pinus; species Pinus taeda. The sequence continues at coordinate 29,614 of APFE030888993.1, read as the reverse complement.
CAACTGATGAGAAGCCTTCAGCCTTAGAGCAAGAAGCAGGCATCAATGAGGAATCAGTTGCCAATACCCATGAAACTGTCATGACAGTTAAGGCAACCAGCAAACAAGAAGAACCTCCCAAAATAGAAATTGTAAGTCTGCCCAATCCTCAAATAACTGAAATTTTTAATACAAACCTCAAACAAGAAATCACATGGTATTTAGAGTTTGATGGTTCTGTCAACAAGTTAGGAGTAGGGATAGGGGTATGGATTCACAATACACATGATAATCACGCAGAAGGCCATGCCTAGAGATTAAATTTCAGGTGCACTAATAACATGGCAGAGTATGAGGCTCTCCTCTTAGGCCTTAAATTACTCAAAGCCCTAGGAGCTGCAAAAGTGTCCATTCTAGGCGACTCTGATTTGATTATACAACAAATGAAAGGTACATTTGTTACCAATGATAATAGAATGAGAGCTTATAGGATTGCTACCACAGAAATACTCAAGTCTTTCAATGAATCCAAGCTTGCCAAAATTTCAAGAGACCATAATATTCATGCTCACAGCCTAGCAACTTTTGCCAGCACATGCAAGCTTCCCTTTGAACCAAATCACCATTTCACTGCTGAGATAAAACATAGACCCTCGGTCCCCAACAATTTTAAGGATTGGCAAGTGTTTCAAAATGATGCCCAGATTAACAATTTCCTCACTCTTGAGGGAGAATTTTTAAATACAAATGTTGATATGGATGCCATGAATGATTCCCAAGAGCTAACAGGAGAAAATCAGTAGGTTGTAACAGTTGCAACAGCTAAACAAATCCTTAACCCAACTGTTTATGACAACACAAACATAGAATAGCTGAAACAAATGTGTTTAGAGGAAATAGCCAAAGCAGAGGATGAGTTTATTGATCTAAAGAGTAATTTTCTACCTGCTGGCCTTACTCCATTAGAGGACATGTTTGATGACAATGATGTGCCTAAGAAACCAAAAATGGAGCCTTTAAATGCTGCTATAGAAGAACACAACATAGGGACAACAGAACAACCCAACATGATTAAATTGTCCAAAAATTGGCCCCCTGATCAAAAACCAAAATATGTGGATTTGTTCAAAGAATTCCAAGATGTATTTGCTTGGAGTTATGAGGACTTGAAGTCCTATGACACCTCAGTGATCCAGCATACCATTCCCTTAAAACCAAATCAAAAACCATTCAAACAGAAACTTAGAAGAATCAACCCCATGCTTCTTCTCCTCATTGAAAAAGAAATAAAGAGAATGTTTGAAGCAGGTATCATTGCACCCATCAGATTTTCTGAATGGGTATCTAACTTAGTTCCCACAAGGAAGAAATCAGGAGAGATAAGACAGTGTGTAGACTTGAGAAATTTAAACCAGGTCTCTTTAAAAGACCACTACCCTTTGCCCAAAATGGACCATATTCTACAAAGAGTAGTGGGATCATCTAGAATTTCTTTACTAGATGGATTTTCAGGTTTTAATCAGATACTTGTTCACCTGGATGACCAAGATAAGACAGCCTTTACCATGTCATGGGGAACATTTAAGTATGTTAAGATGCCTTTCGGACTAAAGAACACTGGTGCTACCTTTCAAAGGGCAATGGATATTGCATTTGCCAAGGAGATACATGATTTCCTTGTTGTTTACCTTGATGACCTAACCCTTTTCTCCAAATCTGACCAAGAGCACCTTAAACATTTGAGGCAAATTTTCATACCATGCAGGAAATATGGCATTTCCTTGAATCCTAAAAAGTCCCTATTTGCCCTTGAGGAAGGCAAACTTCTAGGCCATATCATATTGAAAGATGGGATAAGAATTGACCCTGAAAGAATTCAAGCTATCCTCCAAATCCCATATCCAAGAAACGTGAAAGAGCTGCAAGCATTCCTTGGAAAGATCAATTTCCTAAGGAGATTTATCCCAAACCTAGCCGAGCTAATAAGGCTACTGAGCAATATGTTAAAGAAAGATGCAACGGTAAAATGGTCTCTCGAAACCAAGCAGGCTTTTGAGAGTATCAAAACTACCCTGACTCAAACACCTGTCCTCACCAGTCCACAATTCGACAAAGATTTTATCATCTTTTCTTTTGCATCTGAGCATACCATAGCTGTTGTCCTTTTACAGAAGGATGATCAAGGTAATGAAAAGCCTATTTCTTTCTTCAGTCGAGCTTTAAGAGATGCACCCTTGAAATACTTTATCATGGAAAAGCAGGCTTATGCCCTGGTTAAGGCCATCAAAGACTTCAGAATTTACATCTTATACTCCCATGTGAT
>APFE030888993.1:0-26634 GCA_000404065.3 Pinus taeda | reverse complement strand
AGCCATCCCATGTAGACAAGCCAATGACTCCACCATTATCCAATTCCTTGAGAGCAATATCCTTTCCAGATTTGGCTGCCCTGAGAAAATCATCACTGACAACGTTGTTTCCTTCAAATCCAAAAAGATCATAAACTTCCGCCATAAGTTCCACATTACCTTGGGCCACTCCACAGCGTACTACCCTCAAGGTAATGGCTTGACCGAATCATCCAACAAAAGCCTCATCAACATGGTAAAGAAACTGCTAGAGGAAAACAAAAAGAATTGGCATAGGAAACTCACAAATGCTCTGTGGGCAGACAGACTATCAACCAAGAAATCAATTGGGATGAGCCCTTATGAGCTAGTATACAGCATGGAGGCCTGATTTCCTTCATCTTTGGGCATTCCTACTATCAAACTATTGCAGGAGATTCAGGCTGAACCAAATGACATGCAGAGAAGAGTTAATCAGACCATTCACCTTCAACAAACCAGAGAGCAAGTGTATGATAGAGCTCAAAAGTTGCAAGAAAAGCTCAAAAAGATGTTTGATAGGAAAGCCAAAGCAGAGGATTTCTGGGTTGGCGGCAAGGTTCTAAGGTGGGACTCACAAAGAGAAGACAAGGGAAAGCACGCCAAGTTCGATTTTCTATGGAGAGGCCCATTCGTTATCAGCGCTGTGCAAGGCAATAACACATATTTCCTCAAATCTCCAGATGGCAGCACAGCTGAAGAAGGCCCTGTGAATGGCCAAATGTTAAAACATTACCATGACCCCTTTTGATCGAGAAGAACATACGATGTTATTTTCTGTATAAATTCTTGTATATATCAGCACTTTAGTTTATTTTTGCAACATTCCAGATACTAAAGCACGCAGAAGAAAGTAGGTGATGCTTCACAGTCACTAGCAAATCAGGTGAAGGAAAGTGTTGTTTTCAGTACAAAATTTCAAATTAATCCAAACAGTCAGCACTAAGAAGTTTTCAATGCACAGCAACAATAGAAGATCAAGGCAATCTGACCTGCTGTTCTTGGCTTTTCACAAGGAGAAGCCATCCCAAAGTGGAGCCACTGTTAGCCTCCTGCTGCAGTAGGTTACTCATATTTCATGATTGACATTTTTACAGGCCAAATATGTCATACTTTGCATGCTGCAATGCTCCATATTTGCTCACAGACACCAAAGAAAGAGGCCATGAAAGAATGTTAGTCAAAGTTCAACTTCTGCATTCCACTTTTGAAGAATTATTCCATTTTTGTAGACTTTTCATGCTAAAGGGAGGTCCAAACAGCTTAATCTTGGTCTCCCTAGGTTTCAATTTCCTGTTTTAGAATATAGAGAATGAATATCTGTCCAAACAGTTTAATCTGGGCCCTTGGAAGAAATAAGGGTAGTTTGTAGATAGGAGGACAAAAAAAGAAAAGTTGAAAAGCTGGGTCTGCAAGTCTAAGTCCACTCAAACCAAAAAGAAGAAAAAATGTTAGGTAAGTAGGTTGGGTAGGTAGCTTTGTGGCTGCAGAATCATTGATTACGATCAGTTTTGTGTTTTCAAATGTTATATCCATTCAATCAGTATGGCAAGGCAGTTCCCATTTTAAAGGACTTCAAGCAAGGCGTGTCTAACTTCCCCTTCTTCTCTCCCCTAAATCATTTAATAACTCCCCCTAGAGAGGTCAAGATCTGCTTGATAACTCTCCCTTTCATCATTTTCATAATAATTCACCCTGGTAAAGATCTGCTCTACTCAAGCAATATTCATACTCCCTTTACGGATCATTGCTTCCCTTAAAAGGCCTAAGATTCATATACTTAGTGCTTTCTTATCACTGGTCATATTAACCGCTAACCTTACTATATAGCTCCCTATCTATCTCCACATCCCCTATTATTAACTATGTTAATAACTCCCTTATATATTTATCCCCTCCCTTTGGTTAAAAAATAACCATAAGTACACTTGGGAATTGCTAAGTTTGTCTGAAACATAGCAAGAACCCTCATCTTCCCCCTCCAAAACCATCTTCCAATACAGTGGACTCCTTCCAAAGCATGTAATTTTCCCTCTTTAGGTTATCAGACCCCTTCCGAGGCCGCAAATAATCTTCAAAACCATATATTCCCCTCCTCCGATCACAAACAACCCTTGTCGATTGCCTCAACATTCTTCCGATCCCGGTGGACCCCCTCCGACGCGATTATCGCAATCGGAGGTCGCAAGGGTGTTATGGCCCACTGTTGTTTCTTCCTGATGGACGTCTCGTCGATGACATTTCGCTATCGGCATATCGCAAATACCATATGCCACATATATGCGCCCCTCCCCCATTAGCCGATGCGATATCGCTAATCGGCGATCGGCGATCGCAAGGGTCATGCGCGCGAAATGCATGCTGCTTCCTTTGCTCCGATGCGACATTGACACTACATCAAGAGAGCATATCGCTTCGCAAAAACTTCCTCGCCGCATGCCTCTATTTATTCACGTATTTTGTTTAAAATACGATTTATCATTGAAAGCTTGCTTCACTACCAATTCATCGCAAATCTGCAGCATTTGGGCTATTTCTATCGCATCGCAGAAATACATAAGGCGCTACACCATCCAACACCGTACCACGTCATCCTACCACATCACCTGCTGATGTCATCCATCGTACCAGGAGCCGCTGCTGATGTCACCCGCCAAATAAAGGAGCGCAAGCGCGAAAAGCCTTAGGAGGCACGGATTCAAATTCTGAGGCAGTTTTTGATGCGCGATTAGCGCCTAGCGCTAATCGCGCATCGCTATGAGAAATAGGCGATATTGGAGAATCTTTAGGGAATCTTTTGGTTCCTCAGCCAATTTTGCACCAAAAGGGGCCGAAAGGCCCGATTTTGCAGTTTGGATCGTAGCAGAAGACAGAGAGACACTCGGTTCAGGCATTAATGAGTATCAGAGCAAATGCGGAGCCAAAATCCACGTCAAAGAGTATCAGTGTTGCGGCGAAGTGTATCAGAGAAGATCTTCTCAGGGCTCGAGGTGAATAGAACATTAAAAGAAATCCTCAAAAGTCAAGAAGCAGTTAAGGAACCACTCAGCGCTCATCATCACAATGACTGCATATTAAAACTCACATGAGATCAATGGACCAGAACTCAAAACGCAGTTATGACAGAAGCACTGCACCAGGCCGTCAAAGACACCATATTAACTCGTTTTGATCCAGCTGCCTCGGGCGCAGCTCAAGGGATGTTTACTTGCATTTAATTCCATGACAGGTTTAGGTTTAAAACACTTTTTCCCGCAGACCTGTTAAAGTCGGTTGTAATAAAAACTCCAGGATATTTTACCTATAAAGAGGGCCCAAAACAATGTAACTAAAGGTGGGGGGTTGGTTGATTGGTTGATATTGGTTGGCTGATGTTTTGCTTGAGCTAAGACTCGCACTGTATACCTGATAATTTCTATAATCAAAGATTGCTGAAAGCTTGGAGGATGAACTGTTCGATGCATTGCTAATGGTTTTGAAGAGTGAACGATGGAATTCTTATGTTGTTGTATGAAACAATAAGTTTATTCTCACCTCTGTAATTTTTCAATTTCACATATGCTCAAGTCACGGAACAAAAGTTTGGTTTAGAATTTTCTTTAATGCACTCTATGCTCAGTTTCTGTGCCTTTTAAATGTTTTTCTCTTGATTTAGTCATAAATATGAATTCCTCATGGCTCATATTTACTCTAACTCACCTATGAACAACTATTATTTAAGAATTCTTAGCTGCTCTTAAGTATGGTTCTTTCATGTTCCCTTCACTAGACTGATGGAGAGATTCTTTACTGCCTCTCATTCCTTAGCCCTCAACACATCTCTATTCATCTTGGATATTGTTTCATGAGCAGCTACCTTGCTCCACCTTTCTCTCGTGACCAAGAAAACGCACCATTAGTCGCACTCCATGATTCCATGCCCAATGGTTTGAAATTTATCTTACTATACCTTGCCTCTTGTCTTGAAGACATCTCCCCTTCACCCAAGCCTTCCTTCCACCCAAAAACAAAATCCACTAAACCTAATAGCTAGCCTAAAATCATCATCAAACAAAGATAAACGTTAAGAGAGAGCCCTCTCTGATTGCAGGTGGGCTAGAACCTGCAATCCAAAGATTGGTTTGTGGTTACCTCGGCTGTATCCCTTCATGAGCTTAGGGACAACCTGAGTGATAACAGTAACAACGGATACCATGACTACAAGTTATAAAGGGAATAAATTATAATACACTAACCCTCGCCAATAACACTTGCGATACTAATGGCCCTTGTAACCCGCCTAACGCAACTATAATAAACCACTAGAGTTTTCCTAATTCAAGCAAGAAATTAACAAATAAAGGTATGCATAAAGACTCTTGGTAAGAATTTGAATGCAAATACTAGGAGCAGGAGGAATAAGGGCAATACTAGGAATGTGGATTTGGCTTAAGCAAATATAGAGGGATGGTTAGCTACTGACCTTAGGTCCTCCACCACGATGGCCATGCTTTGAGCAGAGTGGCGATCGGACCAATGGGATACATACCTTGAAATGGTTGGATGGAAGTCGCTGACCCTAACGACTCTCTAATGTCAAGCAACTTTGTCAGCCAACCATTCATTACAATATAATTGGGTGCACAATAGGTCATTGTCTCAATAAAAATCTTCTCACCATTGGCATTCAATGAACGAGAATGGCTAGCTTCATCTGAATATTTTCTGGCATGACACAAAAGATGAGAAGGTTTCCCATATGCTACAAAATTCAAGACATGAGGAGGTCTTTACTTTGAAATTAAATACAAGAAGGGCATGAGAGGGTTTTTATTTTTAAATTCAATACAAGAAGGGCATAAATAATCCCCCATCTTAGATTTCTTATTTATGCTATCTGAGCAGATTTCTTATTGGGTGCACAATGCTTGATTAGCTCAATAAAGTTTTTCTCACCATTGGTATCCCAAGGAACAAGAATGTCTAGATTCATATGAATTTTTTTCAAGTTAATATTATGTATAATGAAAGGAAAGAGCAGACACTAAACTACTCATTATAACTAGATGTACAAAAATTTCCTAATACCATTCTATGTTATTAGATTTGGATTTATTGGAGATTAGGATTCAAAAAAAAGGTTACCTGGAAACCATTGGGAATTTGCAAGAAATATCTCAGTCCCTTCTGCATTGTGATTCCTATCCACCTGTCAATCAGTCCAAGTGAAGTGATTCCTCGTAGGAGTTGGATGCCAAAGACGGTCAGTGGAAACAAAGTCCTCAAACTCTAGGTTGGTTGAATTGAATCATAAGCCTCTGTTTTTCTATGAATGTATAAGAGTTGCATTGAAATCTCTGTCAACAACCATTTCTCTTCCTCCAAATGGATTGAAATGCTTCCAACGATTCCCAACATCTCTTCTCCATAATCGGATTAGGAGCATTTTAGACATCTTGTACAGAGAAAATATACACTTGCCACATAACTATGGACTCTATAATGAATCCAAAATTGAGAACTGAAAATGTGATAAATATTCATCTTTGCAGCATCCCACAAAATAGCAAATACCAGAACCCAGCTCTGCGTACTTCTTCAAACTTGGTTATTGTTTTAGCGTTTTAGCACTTCATTGTATTTCTCGATCCAAGTTGGTTCTTATGTCATTGCCTCCTCTTTATTTCCATATTTTAATTGAATTATTCCATTCCTCGTTTCCTCACATAGCATTGCAGAGCCAATTTTTAAAGCTACAAAATCCAATGGATTCTTGCCCAAGGCTTCTATGGTTTTCCTAGAAGAAGCTTCCTTGGGCTCTATCATGTAAGGCATTTTAGGCTTCTTTAGCACGTACAAGGTATTTGATCCCTACATAGAAGACACAACCCTCTCAAATTGCACAACCCAAGATAGAATGAATTCAAAAAATGATGTTTGTTCATTGATGACCCAAAAAACTGAGAATGCATGGATCCAAATACATACATCATAGTAAGTGCCTAAGACATATCCAAGAGAGATGCCAAAATACAGCTATCAAAACATATTTAATTCAGGCATATGTTTTTCTAAAAAGTCATTGATAAAGAAAAAGGGAAAATGTGTAGAAAAAACCAAACTACAATCTATGAATACTTATATGATTAGTGTTTGATGTGGCAAGGCGAGTGATGTCTTGGAGAGGCTTCCTCAGATGGGGTAATCACAATATAAAACCTGAACTGGAAGAATACGAGGATAATGGGGGAATGTTCTCCTTATTCCTCTTATATTCTTCTTCCTCTCTCAGAGAAGAATAAATAGAGATTAATGAATATGATTGTTACATGGCATTGAATGATTAATAATCTCACACCAAATGTGTTACTTTATAAGCTCATCCTGTTAGTATATAAGTTCAGCATCGGTTGGATTCTGGGTCACTTAGCATAATAAGAAACATCCAACTACCAGATTTTGTTTGCAAAATGTGGCGACTAAAAGAATTATAATAAAATTGGAATAAAATTTAATTTACTTATTGAACTTCCACAAACAGTTTATAAAAAGATAATTCTGAAAACCCAAAAATTTTCCTTTAAGTTTAAGAATTAGAAGATTTCTAGATGAGACAACGAGAATAGTTTTCAAGGAATTTGTCACCACCTTTGAGATCACCTTATAGACTATATTACAGAACAATTTGCCGAAATCCATCCAGGAAGTTAGCCTTTTATGTCTTTGGATTCTTGGAATAAAAGGCATTGCCAAAATTTCTGAGGAATCTCTCAGATATTCTTGATTATTCCACCACTCTCCAAGACCCCCTTGATGATGTCACACCATTCCTAGAAAATATAAGTCTAGAAGCCAACAAAACCAAAAGCTTTGTTCTTCTTCATTGAGAAAAGTGCTAACTGGACTTCTTCTAATTTCAATTCCTTTTGTTCCTCTTCTGAATCAATTAATCTTTCTAATTTTCTTCTAATCCTTAAAGAGTATTCCATTTTAGAGTAAGAGGCATTTCATTTTATTGATTAGTCTATTTGCAATGAAAAAGTTGAGTGTTCTTGTCACCTTTCTTCAACTAGGGTTACCCTATATTTATACTTTTAGAGAATCTTCTCCTCTTTGTGAACTTTGTCAAGGTCCTCAAAGTCGACCCTTTGAGAAGGTCCTTTGACAATCCTTAGCCTGGATGTTTGTTTTCAATTCATCCTTATTTTTTCTGATGGCTTCTTTATTCTTAAAAATTCCACCAGAAGCTTCTCTATTTCAATGACTCATTTTGTCCTTCAAAAGATTAAGTCTTTGGGCCATGAAAAACATTATTTTATCCAAACTGAATATGTTTATTTCACCATTCCTCTACTCTGTCTTTGAATTTAGGATGAGATATCTAAATGTTTACAAATATCAAAGTCAAAAATTTGGAAGCTAGATGTACCCAAATTTCCTAATACCAGTCTATGTTTAGATGTGGAATTCTTGGGGATTAGGATTAAAAAAAAGTTACCTGGAAACCACTGGGAATTTGAAAGAAATCTCTCAATCCCTTCTGCATTGTGATTCCTCTCCACCTTTCAATCACTCCAAGTGAAGTGATCCCTTGTAGGAGTTGGATGCCAAAGACGGCTAGTTGAAATGAATTCCACAAACTCTAGATTGGCCAAACTGAATCCTAAGCCTCTGTTTTTCTTTAAATGTATAAGAGTTACACTAAAATCTTTTTCAACAACCATTTTTCTTCCTCCAAATGGATTGAAATGCTTCCAGCAATTCCCAACATCTATTCTTCAAAATCGGATCAAGAGCATTTCAGACATATTGTACAGAGAAAATATACACTGGCCACATAACTATGGATTCTATAATGAATCCAAAATTGAGAACTGAAAATGTGATAAATATTCATCTATGCAGCATCCCACAAAATAGAAAATATTGAACCCAGCTCTACCTACTTCATCAGACTTGGTTGTTGTTTTAGCTTTTCAACACTTCATTGCATTTCTCAATCCAAGTCAATTCTTATGTCACTTCTGCCTCCTCTTTATTGCTAGATTTAACTTGAATTATTTCATTCCTCTTTTCCTCACATAGCATTGCAGATCCAATCTTTAAAGCGACAAAATCTAATGGATTCTTGCCCAATGTTTCGATGGTTTACCTAGCAGAAGCTTCCTTGGGATCCGTCCTGTAAGGCATTTTAGGTTTCTTTGGCATGTATAGGGGATTCAATCCCTACACAGAATACATAGCCCTCTCAAATTGCAGAACCCAAGATAGAATGAATTTAATAAATGAACCAAGCTAAAATATGAGAATACTTACATGATTATTGGTTGATGCAGCGAGGCGAGTGATGTCTTGGAGAGGTTTACTCGGTTGGGATAATTGCAATATAGAACCTAAACTAGAAGAATAAGAGGAGAATGGGGGAATGTTCTCCTTATTCCTCTTATATTCTTCTTCCTCTCTTAGAGAAGAAGAATTAGTGCCTGCAAGCTTATTCAAATGCCTATTGAAATCAAAATTTGCTTCTAGGGTTCTATGACTATATTCACCACTGTAGGTTCGGATGTCGACATCCCCAGGTCTTAACACTAATAGAATCAGAAGAATTATTGCCTGCAAGCTTATTCAAATGCCTATTGAAATCAAAATTTTCTTCTAGGGTTCTATGAGTATATTCATCGCTGCAGGTTCGGGTGTCGACATCACCCAGTCTTAACACAAACAGAATCAACAACACCTCTACATTGCCTATCTAAAGCTTTTCCTCAACATGGCCATTTGATGTCTTTGGCACCTCTCCTCAATCGAAAAGACACCCATGCTTAATAGATGCACAACTTCTTTCTTTTTATTGCACTTCTTGCTGGAAGAGCGTATCCAAATCTTACATGATCTCTCACTTTTGCAACAGAGGGCAAAGACCTTATCTATAAAACAGAACAAAAAACAGCCACATATTTAATTCACTCCTATATGTTTTCGGAAAAGCATTGATAATGAAAAAGGGAAAATGTGTAGAGAAAACCAAATTAGAAGTTGTGAATATTAACATGATTAGTGGTTGATGCGATGAGGTGAGTGATGTATTGGAGCACTTTTGAGGCTTCCTCGAATGGGATAATCGCAGTAGAAAACCCAAACCGGAAGAATAAGAGGAGAATGGGGAATTTTCTCTTTAGAAGAAGAGAAGAAGAATTAGTTCCTGCAAGATCAGGGAAAGGAAATTGTTCCTGCAACATATTCATCCCTGAAACCTCTTAGATGTGCTTGAGCAAATGAAGAATTCTTGGAATGACCTAGTTAACATGAATAAATAACAATTTGGGGGATAATGGTGAGATCCAACGGTTGATGATATTTTAATCGTCTAACAAGCCATTTGACGGTAGAAACCAGATCCACGTATCACCAGAGGAGAGTGAGTCTCAAAGGGGAACGCCTTACGACATAAATATGGATGGGCTGAATTTTATAAATTATAAGGATAATTAATCCAATCTCAAGTATTTAATGAATATTTTTCTAGTATTGAAGATTTAATGTTGGAGTATCTTAATTTATGCAATTCAATATGTTTTTAATATAAATTTTATTTTATGGTTATAGATGAAAATAATGATATATTTTTATAGTTTTTTTATATTTATGGATGAAATTCTATATATTAATCATTTTAAATTTTCAACTATATGTTTAATTTTTCACATTATAAAATATAATTATGAAATTATAATGCAAATTATCAATTAACAAATGACATCATGTAAATTATGTTTACCTTTTCACATTACCTTGGAGAAAATAAGACCTATAGATGTATATCAACCACATTTACTAATGTAATTGTGCTAGTATTATTATTTTCCTCAAAATGCATTGGATTATAATAGTGAACTAATTGTTGGCCAAGTCAATGCAATGAAGTCTAATAGTAAAGCAATTACTCTATGAGTAGTGGAGGAGCTTCTAAAGATTGGGAAAAAGCTTCTAATAATTTTTAATTTTGTTTCTTCTATATATGTTCTAAAAATAATTAATGCATCTTCTAAAATTAAAAGGAAAATCATAAACTTCTTATTTTATAATTAATATTATTAAAAAAAAAAAAAAAAAAAAAAAAAAAAAAAAAATCATAATTTTATCTAATTTTATTTTTTTATTTATTTATTTTAAAAATTAAATTTAAATTTTTAAATTTAAAAAACATAAGTATGAATATATTTTTGTCAGATAATTTGAAAAAACACATTTAACATCTATGTTTTTAACCATTTCAATAAAATTATAACCAACCATTAAACATAAATATAGAATATTAACTTGAATAGCCAAAGCTTTTATGCCCATAACTCTAATAATAACATAATGGATATGTCTAAATATTTATGTAAATAAAAAATTTAAACAGTAAAAAATCATTCAAGTGCATCTATGTAAATTAGACTTAAACACCTACTATTTTACAAGTTCGAACAATAAAAAAGCATTCAAGTGCATTTATGTAAATTAGAATTGCGTGCATACCCTCTTTAACTTTGACATTTTTCCAGATGCAATCCATTCCATCCTCAAGTTCCTCCCTTAACCACAATTTAGACAAAAAAAAAATTTATAAAATGCATGCCTCCTATTAAACGTGTATGTATACTTTCTCTCTTTATTTTTCTTTTAATTAGTAATTCACTTTATATATATATATATAATATTATATTATATATATATAATATATAATATTATGATATTTATATTATTTTCAAAAATATAGATATATATCAATATTTATTAGTATTAGTCTGCCACTTGGTAAATCAAACTAGTAGCATAAATACAAAATATAATGACAGTTTATACTATTTTTTACTTGAAAGTCAAATAACAAAAAGTTGGAACAATTTATAATACAAAAACCTAGAAAACTAGAACTGAACCTAATAACATAATTGAAAACATGAAATTGAAGTGTTATTGCATAACATTTCTTTGTTGATCCTCATTCTACAGGGGTGTCCTCAGGGCCTCAAGTGGTTGTGGATTTCTATTAGAGTCAGTGAAAGAAGGGTCCATGTTTGTCATTTTCTTACTTATAATCTTGACATTTATATTTATCCAACTTGACAAGTAGCTCGACCATGCATATGATTAACCCTTGTTGTGTGTTTTCCATGTTTGTGAGAACTATTCCCATTAAATTTTTATAAGCCAATACAAGTTAATAATTTTCATGTAGGAGGTTGTTTTTGCCCTAGTAGAATTAGAATTTTTAACATCTAGTCTCTTGTCTCATGCTCTACATGTCTCTAAGGAATGAATCTTCAATATTGCTTGACTTGTTCCTCCACGTAAGAGATAACCCTTTGAACAACTACAAGGATTATCTCCATGTAGTGTTCCATTGCTACTCTAGTAGCTTTTTCGGTTGAAGTTCCATGAGTAGAGGGTGGAATGAGATTAGAAGGGTGGTGATATTGAGGCATCCCTTCCTAGCACTATGATGTATTTCAGTAGATCTACGTCTAGCCATAATGAAGGGAAGGGGATCAGGGGGTGGGGCTAAGTAGAAAATCCTCACTATTATAAATAGAGGAAAGGAAGATGAATAGTGCGTAGAGTAGAGGGATGGAAAAGAGAGACGGGTAAAGGAGGGAGAAAAGGTTATGATGGTAAGAGGGTAGAGGAGGAATAGCGGAGCGAAGAGATAGAAAATAAAGGAGGAGAGAGGGGTTAGAGGGGGATATCTTAGAGAGTTAGAGAAAAAGCATGGGAACACTGAGAAAGTCAAAGTGAAAGGAAAGAATAGGAGATAGAAAGGAGAGTAGGGAGAGAGGGTTGGAATCAACCCAAAGGAAAAATTAGTTCCCCTGAAACAATTAAACCCACAAAAGGAAAGAAAATATAGAAACCCACAAAATCATAGATGGAACTTAAGCCATTGACAAGAGAATCTAAAACTGAAATAGAATTCCAAATTGGAATAACTAAAAGTCCAAACCTGCATAATTATTGGAGGATTTTTTGGATGGCTCTTGCCTTCACACCCTCTATGAGGATTGTAATCATGTTCTTTTATTGCTTGACGAGCCTCCCTAAGTTGTTATGGAATGGATTAATTCCAGTTGGTATCCAAAACTTCCACATCATACTTCAGCCATGTATTAGCTAATTTATATGCCAACCTATTACTATTTCTTAATATATGTAGGAGAGTGGAGGTAGAAATTTTGGCTAGTTGCCTTATTATTCTTTCTAGACTAGCTAAATGCCTTCATATTTTAGTGACTTTTGCTAGAATGGAGCCATTTTATATATTTTTAATCATTTTGATAATGGTTTTAGATCCCCCTTCTATCATGATATTTTTAAAATTTAGTCAATTGGTTGTTGTTAATCCATGTTCCATTGCATACAATCATGTTGCATTGTCAGTTTCATTACTTATTTCCCTTGTATATCTATGAATTATTTGGATTTTTTCATTTATAAATACTCCTACATAGATGGTTGGCCCTGGATTTCCTTTTGAGGCTCCATCAAATTTTAGTTTTATGAATTCATCTGAAGGGGGGAGCCATTTGCTTGGACTATAGTATTTGATAGGAGGAACATGTATCTAATTGGTAAATGTCGATTAGTGCAATCCCAAAGCCTGATTATGCTAGATTTCCCTGTTGAGCATTCCCTATCTTGAGTTTTCTAGGATGTTATTAAGATTGTTTCCTTTACTTTTGTCATGTTGGAGTGTTAGATGATGTTTATTTCCTTAGATTTGTTCTTGAATAATATTTTGTTGCACTCCTTCCACACTTCCCATACAATGAATCTTGAGAAGAGTTGCTAAGCTCTATTTATGGTGATATATCTAAAGGGTGTTGGTATCCATTCTTTAGTTGTGAAATGTATACTATTCCATAGTCTATTGGTTTCCTTGAATATTATTGTTAGCCTATCCTATAGCTCCAAAACAAATTAACATCCGTTTAGGTGTTCCACCATTTCGATGCTTGCAGTGCATAGGTACCATCACGTTGGCCCCTAAAATTCTCCTTTTTTCATTTTTTTTACTATGTTTTTTTTTTTGTTTTACAGGATTATCCATATGAAGATCATTATTTTGGGTTAGATTTGTACTTTCCACAATTTTCTCCATTTCTCTTCTCCGTTCTGCTCCATTGCATCTGCAAGTATATTATAAGCCTCCTTTAGATTGAATGTTCCTTTGTCATCGTGCCCCCATCGAAGTATGTCATTCTCGTCCCATGTTTTGATCTTCCTGGGTTCTATTTCTTTTGACAAGATTTTCTCTAAATAATGTTAATGTTATTAGACCATTGCATACTATTTTCCCATTTCCTCCATTGTTGTTGTTCTGATGGTTGCAGTTGGTATTGTTTTACAATTTTTTTCCTTACAGCTACAGTTTGATCTTGATATCATTCATGTCTTCTCTTTGCTCAAGCTTTATCCATTGTTGCTAGGATTCTTCCCAAAATAGAGTTAATTTTTCCTTCTTGAATTTCCTAGAAACACTTAAGTGTTTTTTGCTCCATGCTTGATTCCAAAGATGTGAACTTTTTATTTTCTCTTGTAATCATATCAACTTATTCTAATTGATTTTTGGAGTATATTTATTTTTCCATATCTAACTCCAAAGGGCCCCTAGGTTTTAATCCATCTCCACCATAGTTTTTCCTCTAGAGCTTTGTTGACAAGTTCTGGTCTCTCAAACACAAGCCACTTATCACCTTTGGTTTGCATAGTTTTTCCCAAGAAACTATGGCTCATGTTTCTCCCTGCTTGGCTCCTCCTCATAAGAAGGATTTTTGGATAGATCGTATTGGTCGAACGATGGATTTAGGGGCTAGAAGAGTTAAGACAAGATATAAAGGAAACACTTGTAGCACTGATTTGAGGAGAGTTAATCTACTAGAAATGTTTAAATATTTGAAGGTCTAAAAAGCAAACTTTCTATCCCAAATTTTGAATTAGGTCATCCCATAATTTGACTCTTAGAATTTTTCTAACAAGAGGTGCTTCTATGTATTTGTACAAAAGGGAGCTATGCTAAATTCCAAGACTTAAATAAATATTTATTTGAAGGACATATGGTATATTGAAGAAAAATATTTGGGATTTGGAAAAAATGATGTCAGTTCATGAAGCGTAAAAAAATTAGAGAGAATAATTTGGAATATATTGGCTTCATTGATGGTAGGTTGACAAATTAGTGGAGTGTCATCCAAAAACTACTGATGAGTTTAGGGAGGATTGGAGGGTCCATTAAGAAATCCTTTGAGAGATCTCTCATAAAAAATGTGATTAAGGGATCTTCCAAGACTTCCACCATGAGGAGGAAAATGTAAAGAAACAAAGGATCAACTTGTCTAACTATGTGGCAAGGAAAGAATGTGGGGGTGGGAGGGAGGGGACGGTATCCATTGAATAAGAGAGAGAAGAAGGATTTTGATTTCATATGGATTACACATGAAATTGAAGCTTTAGAAAAGCTACAAGCCTTCAACATATGAAATGAAAATTTCCAATTTAGTTCATTGAAGACTTCGGACATGTCAAGTTTAGTGATCATACCTTCTTTATTGAGTTCATTGAAGACTTTGGACATGTCAAATTTAGTGATCATACCTTCTTTATTGGAGGTTTGAGATGTCAAATTTAGTGATCATAACTTGTTTCTTGGAGGTAGAGAGAAAGTGGATGTGTTCATGGGGTATAAGAATAATGTTAAGAATTTTTTGCCCCTCTACATAACCTAATTCTTCTTAAGATATTATTTCATGTTGGAGAGGCTTCAATCTATTTTCTATGACTTTTGAGATTATTTTATAATTAACCTTACAAAGAACAATGGGTCTAAACTCAGCGATAAAAATGTTTTAGCTACAAGAGGATATACGACATATAATGATAATTGAAATTACAAAATTAATACTCTCTATTTAGATATTGTTGATATAATGTTGATATATTATAAGCTCAAAGTGCATTTAGAATTTAAAATTCAATGAATTTCTTGTGTATAAATATGGTAATATGTTTTAAGTGGAATTCTTAGTTGATGTAGTGTCCCATTTTTTTTCTAGTATAGTTTTTTTTTCACACCTACCAAGGGTGATTTTTGATGAGTTATACATGTGACAGATTGATCACTTCATTGAGGAATAATGTTCTATATGCATAGTTATATTTCCTTTTATGTTTATGTATGGAAGATTGATCACTGGATTGGGGAACAATGTTTTAAATAGCTATATTTCCTCTTATGTGTGGTATCTTTAATTATCTATATTATATGGTTTCGATCAAGTAAATGTTATACATATGTTTCTCTTTTTGCATCTGATTTATGAAGTAGGTGTATGACATGGATGGTGATCCAAGATTGAGACACATAGACCCATGGATGCTCATGGTTATGTGGAATAGATGGTTAATTATGATTTATGGATGATACAGATTTGTGCGATTATATATGTCTAATATTGTACTAAGCAGGATGTGGTAGAGTACCTGGTAATTTTCCAACAAGGATGTTCAATTATGAATGACTATGGAAGTCATTTCTTCAAAGTGACTGTGGAAGTCATGCATCATTCTCGGTAAAATGTGATTAAGTTAATTTCATTATGAAATTCATTTGATTCTTTTGATCTATGAGATTGTAATGTGTGTAGGTCTTTGAAAAAAGCCTTACCAGGGAACCATCAGATGGGTAAAAGCTCACAATCAGTACCATAAGGATAAATGGAAAGTTTCAAAGCACAGTAGATGAGAGGGCATGGAAATTAGGGCATGGAGTCCTAAATCCAAGAAAAATAAAGACATGGAGTCTTGTATATTTGGGGCACAAAGTCCTGAATATTTAAAAGATAAAGTTGTGGAATCTTAGATATTTGGAGTAGATCACAACACAAAGTCCTCAATCTACTAAGGAACAAAGATGCATGAAATAGGGGTGCGGAATCCCTATTCTCCATAATAAAAATACCACTCATGGATGAATTTCCTTAAATAAAATTTCATTCTCACAATTCTGGAATGACTTTCTAAAAATAGAAATTCATGTCTAGCATCTCAAGCACAACTTTCCAAAAATAGTAAATCACTTTACATAAATTGGTAATCAAGCATAGTTGAAGAAAAACAAATTAAATTATCATTAATCAATCCTAATAGTTCAATCTTGATTGAATCCTCAATATTATTATTATTATTATTATCTTTTACGAGACTATGATATTATTATTAAAAAGGAATTACAAGTCAATTTTATCTCCTCAATCAATTCACACATCATTCATGACTCTCATGGCTCTATGTAACTCTCTCTCTCTCTCTCTTTTAAATAATTCACTATACTCTATTTTATACACTCATCAAAGAATGGAATATTCCTTTTCACTCACTAAAAATATGTCATAAAATATTCCTCTTACGCTCTCTTTAATAAATATGTTACACTCTCATTAACTAAGGCATGCATACATGTCCTTAATGGCATAAGTTACGCTCTTCTAAATGGAATCCAATGCATTCACATTACTCCTTTATGACAAGAATTGGTTGCTCCTCCTATATATGAGTCTCATGTATTCTCACTTGGGGATGATGAGGCCAAGAGTGGAAGAGACTTGAGGAAAATAGTGAGAGGGAGAGATACGGACAGTAGTAAGTTGCTTCCATAATAAATCTAAAATTATTATTAAAACCCTAAGATCTCTAGCTATTGAGGTTGGCCATGAGTGGTATTGAGAAGAAGTGAAAATTTGCTTCCTTAGTTTGCCTTGTAAATCTCTCTGCGGTTGTCTCTTGGTACTGCTTGTGAGTTTTTGCAGCTTGGGGGTTCCAAGGGGAGAAGTTCTTCTTGGATATGGTTGGGAGGAAAACTAGGTGGTTCACAATGAGTTGGTAAGGATACTGGAGTTGGAGCAAACTATCATTGGAGTTGGAGCATACTCCCATTTTTTTTAGTTATATAAATTCATTGCCAAGTATGCTGACAACATTATATTATGTTTCTTTTTGTAGTTCATTAAATGGTTTTGCGTATTTGGTTGTTGACTGAAACTTAGATGTATATCAAATGTTGCACACTAAATGTTGAAGGAATTTTGCAATAACTGTAGTTTTTTTTATATAAGTTTTTTTTTTCTACAGTTTCATTGCAAGTTGATTTACATCATGTCTTAATGGATGAAGCATTCATGCTACAATGAGTTTTATGAAAACATGTTAATAGAATAAATTTTGTCTTTCCTTCTCTTTTTATAGATGTAGATACGTTTGCACAATATATGTTTGACAAAAGGGATAAATGAGATAGTATGAATTTGTTTTGGGTTGTGGTTTTAAATAATCACATTTTTGGGCATTTCTGTTTCGATTTATTTCAACTTCAGGGGGTGTCTGTACCTTATGGCCATGTTGCCCCAACTTTGATTTTAAAATACAGAGTTTTAGAATTTGGTTCTGTAATCTTCTATATTTTACAGATTTGCTATTGCTGCCTAGTGGTCTGTCTTGCTACTTTTTTTTTGTAGCTTCAATTTACTTGGTAATCTCTTTTTATGAAACCAGTCTGTTATATAAACTTGGAATTATTATTTTAAAGTATCAATGGTTAATACATTGATAGTTTAATAAACTTGTGACTGCTTGTTTGATAGTTTAATAGCTAGGAGCTTATTTTGTGACTGCTAACTGTTGTTCAAATTTCCCAATAGTTGTAGCTACATCGCTGTGAGCTATTTGTAAAAAATATTAAATATTTATAGTAATTATGTGCCTAATTTTTGTATATGTAGCAATCAATATGGATGAAATTTCTACTTATGTATTAGGTTCACTTCTTGGCATTACTGACAAAGAATAAGAAATTAGGTAATCTTAGATTCATGTTAGTTACTTTTGGTGAAATCGCCTTAAGGGTTATGGTTGTAAGCGTTTGAAAAAATGCCTCAATGGTTGTACATTTCATTCTTGCAAACTGTTTAACATAATGCTTCACCAGTTGTAGCTAATCACATCTACGAATTGTCTATAAAAATGACTAAGTAAATTTAGGATTTGCAACCAAGGTGTTTCTGGAAATATCTCAAAGAATAAGCATGATGATTCCAGTGAGTTAAAAATCCATGGAAGGCAAATTGGTTAGGTGAAATGTTGTAATTGTTAGCTCACATATGAATTCATAATAATTGGAAACCACTCCTTTAGAAGTTGAATTATCTTGGATTTCTTCCCTTTGTTTTACCAAAGAATTCATAGGCATATTATCTAGAACAAAATCAAATTAGTCACTCTTAAACACTCTTAATTGCAATAGAATGAACAATTGGCTTATTGGAAATTGTGGTTTGTAAATATTTATATTATTTATTCCACTAAAGACTCTATCATTTAAATGTGATTTTAAGAATTATGGTTGTAAGTTTTGGATCTTGAGGAACCATGACCCTGTAGCCTTAATGAGAAGTTTAATATTATTATGGGTTAGTTAGTTAGTATAAATTAGTTTGTAGTGTAAAGAATACCAATAAAAACAAAAACAAAAATATAGATATATAACCTTGCATTAACTCTTACGTTTTAAAAACTTAAACTTAAATCGGATTTTGAGTCAACCTTAGCATAACACTGATGGTTGGTAAGGTGGAACCTTACATATGGTATCAAAGCCAAGTTAAAACTCTAGGACCTAGGGCTTTCCTGCTAATATTTATTTACTTATCTAAATTTTTCCTTGGTAGGTGTTGATGCCTCTAAAATCCTTGCATCAACATTGGGGATAACCACCCAGTCTGGACCTTAGTGCAACTCCTTTTTCGTTTGGTGTGGTGGCTCCGACTAGATATCATGGGACCAGTTTCCCTTAATGAATGGTTTAATGGATGATTATTTTTGTCATATATAATGGAGAGGGTAAATGTTTTAACCTATAACTCAAAATATACCAATACACTTATATAACCCGGGTATTCTGTAAACAATGCGATTTCTCATTATTTTTATAGACAAATAATCATATAGATGGCTTATTCATCGATAGAAAGATGCGTTCATATAATGATTACTTCGTTTAAAATGTTAAACGAAGTGATAAAAAAAGCATATCACGTACATAACAATATATATCGCTAACATATATCTTCAAAGGGTGACAATTCTAAATCTTCAGAAATGATATGATAAAGAATTATTTGAAAAAAGCATACATATATATCAACAATAGCAACTTTTAAAATAAATGATTCTTCACATAAGGAAATAAGACAAAAACAATGATAGGAATACTACATGCATTTGAATCCTTCCGATTGTAAATAACACTCTGATTCCACTTTCTTATTTGTGAAAACTTCCAGGAAATACAGCAATGCAAGTCTTGAAAAAGCTTCTTTCACAAAAATGTAGAATCTTAATCCACTATTGGTAAAAAAATATTTAGAGGTACAAAAGCACAACTTCTCAAGTCAAATCTTATACAAATTGAGGACCCTTTCTTAAAAGACATGAACAGGTTTAAATACTCAAAATAAAAACTAACTGTTAATAAAAATCCCTATGAGATGTTAAAATAGCAAACATGAAAATTTTGGATTTGATTCATGAAAACAATAGCGTGATAGCCTTTGAACTGATTCATTGTATCTAATTCTTCTCTTACACTTGCAGCTGACAAATTGAGAGCATTGGCTGAATCTCAGGAGGGTGACTCATCCTGGAATGTAGTTGGGATGTGTACGTAGCATCAGAGAGTTTGGGAACCATGAGATTGACTCTGTTTGAAAGGTATTTCATGGCCACTTGCTGACTATGTGGCTTGACTAGGAAAAACTAGAATGCATCCCATGTCAAGCTTTGTACTTTGCCGATTTGTTATTCTCTACTTGCCAGATCCTATCTCCATTGATCTTCTAGTGTTTTTCCTTTTGGGAGTTTTCCTCGAGCGCAATCGGAGATCAAGTTAGCCATATATAAGTTGTCATTTAGTAACTCGATTACTCCGTTCATTTTAGCCCTGGCTCTAGAATTCACTCTTTTAGATTTTATTAACTATGATTCCCACTCTGAAAACAATATTTCCTTGTGCGATTCTTGTATTTTCAGTAAATAGACAGCCATGCCTGCCTTCTTCTAAATTTTTCCAAGAGAGAAAATTTATTATTTTATCATCTTCTTTTTCAAATTCCAGTCTGGTGTCAACTACCTGTTCAATACGTGATGCAGAGATAGCGCACAATGGGTCAACCAATGACATTTTATGGTAGAGGATGTTTAGCTGCCGAGAAAAGGCTTTGGTTACTTCCAAGGCTTCTTTCTTAAATTCACTAACCTTTAGATAAACCTTGAATTTTTCCATCTGTAATTTCATCTATGCAATTTGATCTTCTTTAGCCTTCTTTACTTGCTGAATTTCCATTTGAAGCTTGCTGAGTTCTTGAGACAACTTATGTTGTTTCTGAAGAGCCTGTTGATCAATCTTTTTCTTCTCTAGATTCAACTGTTCTTTTAGTTTCTCATTCTGTTCTCTTCTCTGCTAGCTGTTGCTCAAGCTGAATAATCCTTTGTTTTTCCTCTGTCGATTGCTCCTCAAGTTGAGTGATCCTTAGATCATTTTCCTTGATCAGTTGGCTAACTTTGGAAGCCTTGTCCATTGTAGCGGTTGTATAAGCACCTACATACTGAGATAACTTGTTTAAATCCTCAGAAGGATTGACTTCTAAGTTTTTCCATACCACATTCATCAGCTCGACATGGAGATTTGAGAGAGGTCCTTGGTCAAATTTTCTCTTTTTCCTCTGTCTTTTGACCACAACCCTACGCTTTGGACAGTAGAATACATCTAGGGGTGGTATTTATTCTACTTTCAATACAGTCTCTTCTGTAGGATTCTCAAGAATTATTTCAATATCCTGCTTGATGTTGGGTGTGCCGATTGTCTCTTCAATTGGAATATTAACAACAAGCTCCTGTGTTGCAGTCAATATTGGTGTCACAAATTTTTGGGAGTCATTATGGTTCCTGATCATTTGATCGAACTGCTCCCATTCATTGAGTAAGCTGGAATCAATATTTACATCAGTATCAAGGAGCTCGCTGGTATTTTCATATATATGCTCCTTTTAGGGACTTTGCTTCTCTTTTTCAAGAGTCTTCTCCTTTTCAGGAGTCTTCTCAGTAGTTTGTTCTTCATTGTGGGCTTCTTGCTGCACCATAGGGGCAGTGGCCAATAAATGTAGAGGCAGTGTTTGTAACCTCTCTGCCCTGAACTGCATAAACTTGTCTCTTCCCCCTGCTCCCAATTTGATCGTTGCTAGATGTTTTACGCATGAGAATACTTCAACCGAAGTGAACAAGTCATCATATTCATCTGTCTCACGTTCAAATTTGGCAAGCTTCACCTAACTGGTGAAGTTGTAAGCCATTGCTCTTGGATCATATTGTCTCTTTGGAATAATTGCTAACTTGAGAATTTTTATCTTCTCTGTTTCCTTCTCTGCATGTTTGAAACCATGTAGTGTGTAGGTACCACAACGGAGGGGAAATGGAGACCACATTTGTTTCTTGGACTCTTTGAGATTCCTTGACATCCCTGTTTCTGTTATCTGATAAGCTATTTCTCTGGCCAACATGAATGTACAAGGGGGGAACATGTGGATCTCTAGTGCTACGAAAAAGTCTGATGTAGGTGAAATTTTCTTCATGGAACCAACTGTCGATTGATGTTAGGTCAATACTGGCCTCATCGGATAATCGAGGAGTAGGTTTGTTGAATATGGCCTGATGAACAGGCAAAAAAAACCATGGTAGATTCTATACAGATGATCTTTATAATGGGCCTTCCACAAGTACTTATGATAGATGTGGATAGTAGTTCGGTCTTGGGGAGTCCATTTCCAGCCTAAAATGGGGTAATCAAAATTGAAACAGATGTTATCCATGATGTAGGCACTCATATAGAATGGGGGTATTATCTGGGTAGTAACAAACTTGTTTCTTCTATAATCAATGATCTAGTTGGCCATTTTATCTAATAAAATGGTTGCCCAATCCATGCTATAAGAGTCAATTGTTGCTTCCATTAAGGGCACCATTTCTATAGAAAACCTAGCTAAATCGGAGACTCCAAAGAGTCTACATATGATGGCGCCAGCATAGCAATAAGGAGATGTTAAGGAGTCTACGGAGTACATACCTAAATATTCATGCCCTATGTTTGTTTGGGAAATGCCTCCACTGCTTGATAGGGTCAGACTCCACATCGTTTTCCTTGGCAAAAGCTTCTAAAAATGCCTTGTTGTAATGCTTCTGGGGGTCCAACAAATGATACATCTTCTTGACATCTTCCGCTCTGGATAACCCGAACATCCTTTTATCGGCAGTAAAGAATGCTCTATCAGTTATGTTGATACTTTCAGCTACCCATCTGAACAGGTCATTGTAGGGTAACACTTTGGCGCGGGCCATTATTCTGTGGAGGAAGGAGCTGGCCAAATCCTTAAGATTACTCTCTGTTTAATTACTGGATTTAGTCGTTCCTCCTTCTTCTTCAATTTCGATTGGGTCTTCAGCTTCAAGTAAATTATATATGCTCTCCCATGAAGCCTTTCCAAGACCGAGACAGGTAGTATCAACTATCAGCACTCTCTTTTCTGGTTCATCTTTGGCTATGATAGGGACCTTTACTTTTTGATATTTCTTAGTCATTTTTGCTATACTGGTAAGTTCATACTCGCTCTGCAAAATGAAATAGAAGGACGTAATAGTGGAAAAACTTGTTCAAAGCTAATACACAACATACAAAACTAACAGCAATTAAGCGAAATGGGTGATACATATTTGAATATATTAAGCTACCACGGATGAGATCCTTGAAGGATTCAACCATAACTGCCTTCTTAATGATTTCCAGTAACTTCCAACATAACACTTTAATTCCGTAATGACATGTCACATCGCAAATTTATAACGATCCTTTTAAAATGAGTATCGTGACTTCCTGATCGACGATTAGCGATAATCGCATATTGCTGATCGAGAGGTACAAGCATTATGATTAAATGTTTCCTTTGCATATTTGTGATTTGTGATTAATGGTGAACTGTCATGAGGAGGCGGGATGACTTTTAAAATTGATAAATTGTTTGTTTTTTCTTTATAATTGATTTATAACTTTAACCCACAAATGTTTGTAATAGCTCTTATTTCACCTTTATCGAAAAGCGCACCTTTCAATAATGAAATCACATCAGAAGATTTCAAAGGGGCTTTTGGTATGTATTTTATGATTTCAGCGATGTGCAATTGCAATCGGTTCATCGCATTGAAGGATTTATGTGAACACTTGGAACGGCTCTTTGATAAGTAGCGATATGCGATTTCCGATGGACTTATCGCATCAGCGAATGTCAACTTAAGTTCACCATTGAAACAAAGGATGTGCGCAATGTGACATATTCCTTTAAAAATTGTTTTATGATAAGGTTTATATTATAATTTAAATCGGATCGGAACTTATCAAGAGGAATTTCATAGGTTGAATAGATTTTGAAATTGTGATTCTTATTTGACTTATCCTAAAAGTAAAAAGCCTATTATAAAAATTTATTTTCAAATGTTTTATTGATTTTATTTATTAAAGGGGACCCATTTCTTATTAAATTTTTATATGATTTTTTTTGAAATGGGAAGCGTTGTTGTATAGCAAAACAATTGGTGATTCACTAGGAGAAACAGTTATCTCTAAAAAAGAATGCAATATCTATAACTTTCTTAGTTTGGAAACAATTAAGGACAAGGAAAACCATCTAAGAATAGTTAAATAGAAATTAACTCTGAATAAAATAACTGTTCTTTGTAATTTCTTTACAATTCCTTAAAAATAAAAACATTTTGGGTTTCTTCAAGCCTTGATTGATTGATAAAGATAAAGTAGGGGGCTTCTCCATCTTAGCTTTTAAATTTACGCTTTTGTCACAGGTAGTGCCTATGCTGCTAGCAAACATCTATAGTCTCGATAGGGTTACCTTTTGACCATAAATCATTCATTATCCCATCCATCTAAGAGTATAACTTTTGAAAGATAAATTCAAAAAGATATGTTTACATATATTTTTTGATTTTTTATTCTTTCAAATTTTTAAGATAAAAATCCATTGTCCTGGTTTGGGCGCCAGCTGATGACAATGCCATTCACTGGTTGCAATTGAACTGAACAAGCTGGCTCGTGATGAGACCCCTTGTCTTATGAGTATAAGTCATTACCCTGTTTTGATATGTAGTATTGGTAATGTCAGTTTAATTAGTTCCCTGTGATCATGGTAAAAAGACTCATGATGAGACCTCTTATCTTTTATATCAGACATATTTAGAATTACACTCTGAAAAATCTTAAAATTAGTGGATGGGGTGAATGACTTGTTGGCATTATGGCACAGGTTTGGAGCTATGGCACAGGTGTTGTCCTTGATGGCAACCTTATTTGGTATCAGATCTCAGTTCAAGCACTCGGAAAGTAGAAAAAGACATATACGCAGGTTCATCTAGACGAAGGCGCGTATACACGCGGGTTGTACATTACAAAAGCGCGTATATGTTGGGGATCATTCTTTTGGTCCATGGCAGTTAGATATTGGAACTTGAACCTATGTTTTGGACCATAGTGCCTCGTTAGATGTGTTGATCCCCAGTTTTGGGTTCATGGTATTGAAATGTTATGGTTTTGGACCATGGTATTGGGGAAGGCCTAAGACTATAAAAGAGGAAGGAGATTTTGTGACAAATCACCATCCGAATTATTATTGAAGATCTGATAAAGTGCTAGAGCTGGTATATTGGGTGGTGATGCAGATCTGGATCTTAAGGAAGGAGGAACCTTAGCGCCAAAGGAAGGATAAGTTCTATTCATGGGTCATAATCTTTAAGCTTGGATGATAGTATCTTTGTACGATTTTGATCTACTAGATGTGGCGCTTGTCTGATCTATAAGTTTGATAATCTAGGTTAATTAGTGATTGAATATCTGGAAGAGTGTGTTGTCTTTTATAGATCTGTACGCAGGTTCAGTAAAGCAAGGGCGCGTATACACATGGTTTAGGTGAAGTAAAGGCGCGTATACGCAGGTTGTTCCATACGCAGATGCGTATGCACACAAGTAGTAGACTGTTCAAATTGCGTATATGCTTTAAGTTGTGACCTAGCTGTTTCTGCTTATTGCTGCTGTGTTCTGGGTTCTGTTGTGTGGTTTCTGGTACTGTGTTTTGGGTACAGCTGGCAGAGAAGTATCTACTTGATTTCAGATCTAGTTGGTGAAAAGAAGTAGGTTGATGAAGATTTTCTTGATAACTATTTGGTGTTCATGGATCCAGTCTGAAAATTGATGAAACGTGGTCCCTGGAAGAAAGAGAAGGTTGTAGCCTTCTGTAGGCCAGCACCTACGTACTAGTATCTTGGCTAGTGCAGGAGCTAAGGGGGTTGTAGCTCCCTTCCAGGAGAGCTGGAAAACGAGAGAGAGTTGTAGCTCTCTGCAGGTTGTAGCCTGCATACTGGTAAAGGACTGCACCAGTACATTGTAAACAGAAGTTTCTAATTTAAGGAAAGATAGAGACGAATTGCAGCAGGTGGTTTTCACCCACATTAGGTTTCCACCTTATATCTGGTGTTCTTATGTGTGATTGACTTTCTGCTCTATTTTACTGTCTCTGGTTACTGGTTATTTGATGTTGCATCTCAGATTAACAAACATCATCTAAAGTTTAAGTAAATTAAAAGTTTGCTCTGTGTACGCTGGTTTACTTCTGAATAGTTGCATATATACACGGGTTGGATGGTCTGAAGTAGTGTATACAATTTGATTTTTAAAAAAAAAGGATTATTTGACTTGATAATACTGATTCACCCCCCCTCTCAGTATTATTTTCAACAATTAGTATCAGAGCGGGTCCTTCTGAAGAAGCTTGATCGCTTGAAGGAAGATCTTTCATCATGAGCAACTACGAGAGGGAAGCATCTATCAGGCCACTGATTTTTGATGGGACAAACTTCAATTATTGGAAGGTAAGAGTTACTGCATATCTTCAATATCTTGGTACAGAAGTTTGGGATATCATAGAGACAGGCTACACTTTTCCTTCAGCTACTCCTACAGATGCGGCCGAAAAGAAGAAATATGAAACAAATGCTAAAGCAGTCAATACTTTGCTGGGATGCTTATCTCAAACAGAGTTTGTGAAGGTTATGCAATATAAATCAGCAAAAGAAATATGGGACAAGATTGTCTTGAGCTACGAAGGAGATGAACAGGTAAAGCGTGCTAAACTTCAAACTCTCAAAATTCAGTATGAGACTCTCAAGATGTATAATGATGAAAGTGTGGCTAACTATTTTCTTCGGGTAGATGAAGTTGTTAATTGTATGAAAAATTTCGGTGAAGAAATAAAAGAGGCTATTGTGGTTGAAAAGGTTCTAAGATCATTGTCCCCCAAGTTTGAATCTAAAGTATCTGCAATAGAAGAAAAAGAAAATCTAACGAATTCTTACTATGTCTCAGCTACATGGGATTCTAACTGCTTATGAAATGAGAAAGGGAGGTCCATCAGATAGAAGAGAAGCTGCTTTCAAGGC
>APFE030888982.1:40795-88872 GCA_000404065.3 Pinus taeda | reverse complement strand
TGAGTTATCTTATCTTTTGGCATATAAGGTAAGCTATCTTGTTGGATAATATTATTCATAAGATTTGTCTTTGCCATTATGATTTCTCATGTTATATTTTACTATTTGTATACTATTTCTTATGATATTTTTCGCGTCCGGAGAAGTAAGACAATATTATGAGAATGTTTTTGGGGTTGCTTTTTGTTTCTCCTAGTGGAGAATTTGAGGTAGGGTCCTAACAATCCATATTGTGGGCTTAGGGATGACATGCCTTCCACGGCCTTCCACAACATAATGGGTGAAGGCAAATGATGAGGAAGACAAGGTATATATGGTTTCGTAAATGTTCATTTAAATTAGAGGCATATTATTATTTTAAATTAGAGGCATATTATATTATTTGTCATTTATTTACTAATTAAGTGCATTGAAATGCTGGTAAAGAATGGTGACGTGCTAATGACATTGTTGAAAACATATCTATGTGAAAGAGACACGGGCAATGTAGCATGTGCAATGGTAGAGGCAAAGTGTGAGTTCTAATTCTATGAATAACAGCCCATATTGTGGGTCTAGAACCGATGTAGATTCCACAAATGCCAAATGCCTTGGGTAAGGAGTAGTAGGTATGCATGGTTCCTTGTTGGTTGAACTTAACTAATTTGTTATACATCATTATATCATGCCTTTAAATTTAAAGACAATTTCATGCAAGTTAAAGAAGGTGGATCATTGTTGATGAAGCTATTGAAATCTGTGTGAGAGAGGCATAGACTAATGCAATAGGTGCACAGAAAGATGGTGGGTTCTTTTTCGATGCAAAATAGATGTATTATGAAATGATCATTTCAACTTATGATTCTCCTACCTCCTTAGCTATTTAAGTTTTGTGATTTTTTGTCTTTACAAAAGATATACTTAGTTTTGCATAGTATTTTTGGTAATTGTTTAAGATTTTTCATAGAATATTTGAATATTTATTCTATATTTCTCATGATATTTTGGTATATTTTATTGATTTTTCATAAAATTTTACGTCTATATTTAATATCTTATGTTTTTTGTTTTTTGTTTTTTTTTTTTCCAGGTTTCACTTGCGGGGAAATTAAAGCAGTACCAAACAACCAATGTTGTGGATATAGTGCTTGCACACATCACAAGGTAGTGCGTGAAGGCAAATGTTGAGATGATACGTATAGTTCTAACTTCTATTTGTGTTTTTTTTTTTAAAATTAGTGACATCTAATATTATTTGTCATTTAAATAAATAGAATACAATAGAATGCAGGAAAAGTATCATAGAAGACAACAGAGGAAACTATTGAAATATCTGTGAGAAACATTGCATTATTGTGAAGAGGTAGACTATTGAAATATCTGTGAGAAACATTGCATTATTGTGAAGAGGTAGAGTTCAACTTATGATTCTCCTACTCCTTGGGCTATTTAAGTTTTGTGATTTTTTGTCTTAACAAAATATATACTTAGTTTTGCATAATATTTTTTATTATTGTTTAAGATTTCTCATAGCATATTTGAATATCTATTTTATATTTCTAATGATATTTTGGTGTCTTTTACTATTTTTCATAAAATTTATGTTCTATATATATATATATTTGTTATTTTCAGATTTTGCTTATGGGAAATCAAGGCAGTACCATACAACCAATGTTGTGGATATAGTGCTTGCACATACCACCTGGTAGCGGGTGAAGGCAAAGGTTGAGATGGTATGTATGGTTCTAACTTCTATTTGTGTTTCTTTAAATTAGTGGCATCTACTAGTATTTGTCATTTATTTAAATAGAGTACCATACAATGCAAGAAAAGTATCATGGAGGATAACAGATGAAAATATTGAAATATTTGTGAGAAACATTGCATTATAGTAAAGAGGTAGTAAAGAGGTAGAGATAGAGGTGAGTTCTTCTTTGGTATAAAATCTATGCGATTTGCTATGAAATCTTGTTGTTGGTCTTTGTTTCATATTTCTCATAAGATGTTTGGTGTCTATTTGAAATTTTTTATAAGGTATTATAATCTCATATTTAATACTTAACAATTTTTTGGTGCGCAGATGTCCTTGAAATAATTGTGAGAAACATTGCATTATAGTAAAGAGGTAGAGATAGAGGTGAGTTCTTCTTTGGTATAAAATCTATGCGATTTGCTATGAAATCTACTTGTTGTTGGTCTTTGTTTCATATTTCTCATAAGATGTTTGGTGTCTATTTGAAATTTCTTATAAGGTATTATAATCTCTATTTAATACTTAATAATTTTTTGCTGCACAGGATGTCCTTGGCGATAGACACTTTTTGGGCTTCTAGAGGAGAGTTCTTGTCTATTGTTTTTATATTGTTATTTTTGTTTTTCTTTGCCATTATTGTTTGTATTTTTTGCTATTTTTTGTTTTTTTACATATGCAGTTATTATTTTTTTTGCATTTGACAGCATGGCCATGCTAATTTGTGACTGGGCGTTTTGTTTTCTGTGTTTACTTTCCTTGTGTTTTTTTTTCTTTGGTGTTTTTGTACCTTGTTCATGGTTTTTGTTTTGGGTTCAATGGGTGGGGAAATCCAGGCAAGCATTAACATCACATGTTTAGGGCTGATGAAGATTCCATGGATGTACTTGGCAAAGTTGAATGAGGTATGTTATATTAGAGACATATTATATTATTTGTCATTTATTTACTAATTGAGTGCAAATGTTGGTAAAGAATGGTGAAGTGCTAATGACACCGTTGATAACATACTTGTGTGGAAAAGACACGGACGATGTAGCATGTACAATGGTAGAGGCAAAGTGTGGGTTCTAATTCTATGAATAATAACCCATATTGTGGGTCTAGAACTGATGTAGATTCCAAAAATCCTTTGGGTAAGGAAAAGGCCAAGGAGGAGTAGGTATGCATGGTTACAACCAAACTTGTGCATTTAGTTCCAAAAGTGTAGTGGACAAAGATGGAGGTATGCATTGAGAAATTTACTTGTTCACTACTACATAATTATATGGTTCCATGCTTGACTTAATTTAACTCCTTTGTTTCTAAATAATAATCATATCATGTGTGCTCGTTCAAATTTAAATGTTTCTAAATAATAATCATATCATGTGTGCTCGTTTAAATTTTAATGCAATTCAGGAAGGAGAGTGGAAACCTTTGAATGTCTTTGTGTAAAAAAGATGGGGAGAACTAAAAAAAGGTAGAGGCAATGTTGTAGTGGGTGAGTTATCTTATCTTTTGGCATATAATATAAGCTATCTTGTTGGATAATATTATTCATAAGATTTGTCTTTGCCATTATGATTTCTCATGCTATATTTTACTATTTGTATACTATTTCTTATGATATTTTTGGCGTCCTGAGAAGTAAGACAATATTATGAGAATGTTTTTGGGGTTGGTTTTTGTTTGTCTTAGTGGAGAATTTGGGGCAGGGTCCTAACAATCCATATTGTGGGCTTAGGGATGACGTGCCTTCCACGGCCTTCGACAACATAATGGGTGAAGGCAAATGATGAGGAAGACAAGGTATATATGGTTTCATATATCTTCATTTAAATTAGAGGCATGTTATATTATTTGTCATTTATTTACTAATTAACAGTGTTCCACGGGGACGCGTCCCCAGGGAGGGGTGCGCGCACCCCTCGCACCCCACGTACCCGGGACGGGGAGACTCTCGGGGGTGCGTTTCCCCACGTCCCCCTTTTGGGGAGACTTGGGGAGACTCAAGGGGGTGCGTTTCCCCAGTGTGGGAGACTCGTCTCCCCGAAAGGGGTACTTCTGGGCGTCCCCCCCAAAAATGGGGTACTTCTGGGCGTCCCCCCAAAAATGGGGTTCTTCTGGGCGTCCCCCCGAAAATGGGGTTCTCCTGGGCGTCCCCCCTTCATTTTTGTCTAATTACCCTTTATAAACAAAAACAAAAAATTAAAAAAAAATGAAAATTAATTGTGACACTAGATATTGATGACCGACTCTTCACTCTTAACTATTTTTGAGTTTGAAACTTTGAGTTATATAAATTGAAAATTTTAATTTTTAGTGTTCAATTTAGAATCTAGAAGACTAGAATGATGAATGATGAATTCAGAATTTTCAATTTTCCATTTAATTTTTAAATCAATGATTCAATCTAAATTATAGAATGATGATTGATGAATGATGAATGATATGGATCAATGTACATTGTATTTGAATATTTCATATTGAATTTTATTATTGAATCTTATGGTATTGAATCTTGATGAATTAGCATTTAGAATATTATAATGAGTATGTCATATGAATGATGTATGTATCTATTCATGAATGATGAGGACGGACCAAGATTCAATTACAATATGTTATTATTTGATTCAATTATGAATTTAAATTTTATTGTATGGATCAAATTTGAATTTCAATGTATTGGTATTACTATTACTAATAGTCTATTTAATATGCTTTCATTATTGAACAATGAATATGAACATGAAAATTTCAAAATTATATACATATATATAATATATATAATTAAAAATTATATTATATATACCTTGACGTCCCCCATCTCCCCTAAATTTCCCTAAAATTTGAGGGTACTCCCACACGTCCCCTTTGTGCGTCTCCCCGCACCCGCGTCTCCCCGTCCCGGAGACTTGGTGGAACATTGCTAATTAAGTGCAATGAAATGCTGGTAAAGAATGGTGAAGTGCTAATGACATTGTTGAAAACATATCAGGCAAAGTGTGAGTTCTAATTCTATGAATAATATCACATATTGTGGGTCTAGAACCCCGATGTAGATTCTACAAATGCCTTGGGTAAGGAGAAGGGCAAGGAGTAGTAGGTATGCATGGTTCTTTGTTGGTTGAACTTAACTCATTTGTTATACATCATTATATTATGCCTTTACATTTAAAGACAATTTCATGCAAGTTAAAGAAGGTGGATCATTGTTGATGAAGCTATTGAAATCTTTGTGTGAGAGAGGCATAGACTAATGCAATAGGAGCACGGAAAGATGGTGAGTTCTTTTTTGATGCAAAATAGATGTATGCACTATTATGAAATGGTCATTTCAACTTATGATTCTCCTACCTTCTTAGCTATTTAAGATTTGTGATTTTTTGTCTTTACAAAAGATGTACTTAGTTTTGCATAGTATTTTTGGTAATTGTTTAAGATTTTTCATAGCTTATTTGAATATCTATTCTATATTTCTCATGATATTTTGGTATCTTTTATTGATTTTTCATAAAATTTTATGTTTCTATTTAATATCTTATGTTTCTTTTTAATTTTATGTCTATATTTTATATCTTATGTTTTTATTTATTGATTTATTTTCAGGTTTCGCTTGTGGGGAAATTAAAGTAGCACCAAACAACCAATGTTGTGGATATAGTGCTTGCACATATCACAAGTAGTGGGTGAAGGAAAATGTTGAGATGGTATGTATAGTTCTAACTTCTATTTGTGTTTGTTTAAATTAGTGACATCTAATATTATTTATCACTTAAATAAATAGAATACAATACAATGCAGGAAAAGTATCATGGAGGACAACAGATGAAACTATTGAAATATCTGTGAGAAACATTGCATTATTGTGAAGAGGTAGAGTTTAACTTATGATTCTCCTACCTCCTTGGCTATTTAAGTTTTGTGAGTTTTTGTGATTTTTTGTTTAAAATTTTTCATAGCATATTTGAATATCTATTCTATATTTCTCATGATATTTTGGTGTCTTTTATTGATTTTTCATAAAATTTTATGTTCTATATTTAATATTTTATGATTTATTTATTTATTTATTTTTTGTTTTCAGATTTCACTTATGGGAAATCAAGGCAGTACCATACAACCAGTGTTGTGGATATAGTGCTTGCACATACCACCCGGGTAGTGGGTGAAGGCAAAGGTTGAGATGGTATGTATGGTTCTAACTTCTATTTGTGTTTCTTTAAATTAGTGGCATCTACTCGTATTTGTCATTTATTTAAATGGAGTACTTGCACATACCACCCGGGTAGTGGGTGAAGGCAAAGGTTGAGATGGTATGTATGGTTCTAACTTCTATTTGTGTTTCTTTAAATTAGTGGCATCTACTCGTATTTGTCATTTATTTAAATGGAGTACAATACAATGCAGGCAAAGTATCATGGGGGATAACAGATGAAACTAATGAAATATTTGTGAGAAACATTGCATTGTAGAGATAGAGGTGAGTTCTTCTTTGGTATAAAATCTATGCGATTTGCTATGAAATCTTCCTGTTGTTGGTCTTTGTTTCATATTTCTCATAAGATGTTGGGAGTCTATTTGATATTTCTTATAAGATATTATGATCTCTATTTAATACTTAACAATTTTTGGGTGTGCAGGATGTCCTTGGCGACAGAGACTTTTTCGGCTTCTAGAGGAGAGTTCTTGTCTATTGTTTTTCTTTGTTTTTATATTTCTATTTTTGTTTTTCTTTGCTATTGTTGTTTGTATCTTTTTCTATTTTTTGTTGTTCTGTTTTTGTTTTTCTACACGTGTGATTATTATTTTTTTTGCATTTGACAGCATGGCCATGCTAATTTGTGATTGAGTGTTATGTTTTCTGTGTTCACTTTCTCTTATGTTTTTTTTCTCTGGTGTTTTTGTACATTGTTCATGGTTTTTGTTTTGGCTTCAATGGGTGGGGAAATTAAGGCAAGCCTTAACATCACGTGTTTAGGGCTGATGAAGATTCCATGGATGTAATTGGCAAAGTTGAATGAGGTATGTACGAGGGAACTTACTCGTTTTTTTGTTACATAATCTTATGGTTCCATCTCGTTTTAATTGAATTCTTTTGTTGTTTATTATATCTTGAGTGTTCATGTAAATTTGCACATAATCTGTGTAAAGGAAAGTAATCAGAATCTATAGGGATAAGCAAAACTTGCCTCTAATTGAATAGAGTTTGTAGATATGGATTGGATGAAACATAACAAAATTTTCAAGCCTATCTGTGACTGTACTAGTTTTCATTTGCAATTGAGAGGGGGATTGGGCATTCTCTGCCATTGGAGAGTGTGCGTTCTCAATTTTGTATTTGAATGTCAACAATTTCATTCAACCATAACACATTTGTTCTTTCAACTCCATAATATTTACTACTTTCCGTATGGTTGCTTCTAGTTACTTAGATTCTTCTCTACCCCTTGAATACATGTCTTTGCTTCAAACCCTGCCTCTCCATCTTGGATGAAGAATCCAAAAACATCATGGACTACCTCCATCGGTCTATTATAGAGGAATGCATATTTGGCAAGAACCTTACTATAGTAAGGTGATATAACGAATAGTTTTCCCTCTATATAAGGCTAGGTAAGAGTATTTCCAACTTTGGTATGTGCAGGGTTTGGCGAGGGGGTCGATTTTCAGCCTCACTCTAGTGACTCCCTTCACTCCGCATTCTACATGCATATTTCTGTTGTTCTTCAATCAACTTTAGTTGGGTCTTAATTTGCACACTGACTTATCTTGATACCTAGGCTCAGACTTCATCCTGCATACATTTCCTGCCATTCTCAAATCAAATTCAGTTGGGCCTTAGTCTGCACACTAACCTGTCTTGAGACTAGCTAAAACTGAACTATATATAAAGGTTATTAAAGCGAGTTTCAAAATAAACAACATTTCCTGCCATTCTCAAATCAAATTCAGTTGGGCCTTAGTTTGCACACTAACCTGTCTTGAGACTAGCTAAAACTGAACTAGATATAAAGGTTATTAAAGCGAGTTTCAAAATAAACAAATGCATTACAAGAGATGGAAGTCATGGATTTCTCTTCATTTTCAACACTTTCCTTGTGAGCCGTTATAGTAGTGACTTGTTCAAGCTCCACTGCTTTATAATGTTCTCGTTACCCCTCGCATTAGCATCTATATATTTGAGCAATACCTCTAAACAAGCTAGTAACACTAACTAAAACGGAACATGTTCTTTAACTAAATAACAACGAGATAAAAACCAGCAATGAAAGATGGAACTCATGGATTTCTCTTCATTTTCAACACTTTGCTTGTGATCCGTTACAGTAGTGACTTGTTCAAGCTCCACTGCTTTATAATGTTCTCGTTACCTTTGGCATTAGCATCTATATATTTGAGCAATATCTCTAAACAAGCTAGTAACAATAACTAAAACCGAACATGTTCTTTAACTAAATAACAACGAGATAAAAACCAGCAATAAAAACAACAAATGCATAAGAAGATTGAAGCCATTGCTTTATCTCCATCCTCAAAATCTCATCTGCATGCACTTGCTATGTCTCTTCCATTCTGCCAACTCACATAGTAATGTGAGTTCTATCCTTTAATACTGGTAGAGGGGAAGAACCTATTTTCGATCCTTATCTTGGGGTTAAGTTCCATAATTGTCATATCATGAAGGTGCAGGTCATTTCCCTTGCTTGACTGTGTTGTTTTGAGGTAGAGTGAGCACATTTATTTGCTCTCTACCCATGGCATTTGTTTTTTGATATTTTTGTTTGACTGTGTTGTTTTGAGGTAGAGTGAGCACATTTATTTGCTCTCTACCCATGGCATTTGTTTTTTGATATTTTTATATTTGAGCAATTCGTTATGTAAGAATTGTGAATAAATTTTAACAAATTTGTGAAAAAATGGCGACTAAAATGGTTTAAGTTGAATTTTCGGATCTTAAAACCATGTTATGATTTATAGACATTCAATGTTTTGAGTGGACACTCTAGTCATACTCTAGTCATCATTGGGTAATCCAATTGAAGCTTTGGCCCTCTTCAATGTTTCGAAGCTTCAATTATATCCCATCATTGATGAATCTAGTTGAAACTTTGCAAGGTCCATGTTATGATTTATAAACATTCAATGTTTTGAGGGGACACTCTAGTCATCATTGGGTAATCCAATTGAAGCTTTGGCCCTCTTCAATGTTTCGAAGCTTCAATTATATCCCATCATTGATGAATCTAGTTGAAGCTTTGGTCCCTTGCAAAGTTTCAAAACGTCAATTGGATTCCTGATGATGTGTATAGGTTAGACTTTCACAGTTTGAAAATCTAGAAATTCTGATGTAACACTGATGAATTGTGAAACTTTACATACTGATTTTGGTTGTTGGGAGTTATATTACAGATTTTGGTCTCTTGTTAAGAATTTTTCATTGCATCTCTTTGTCTCTCATATAAAACACTGATTTGAGGGTATCTTTACATTTCATTTTTCATAAAGAGATATCCTTCCCTAGATCTGAGGGGTACCTATTTTCCAAATTTGTATGGGAGTAACAACCGATTTCCTGAAACTCATGACATTCAAGCAGGGCATAGCATAGTAGGAATGGAACCTTGTACTCTCCTTCAACGTGACGAGTGAACAAGGTTTCGTCGACTTGTCTTTATATTGAGAAATTAGTTATCCTATTGTAACTTGCTTGCTACTTATTTAGAAGGGATGTTATGTTGCACATTTGAAATTGTTGCATTGTGTAAGTTTAATTGGTGAAATTTCTGGGTATTTTTCAAAATGTATGTTGTTTTCATTATTAAAAGGCTATGATAGTTAGTGCGATGTGCTTTAGTAGGTGGACTGATTGTTTATCTTTCTGTTAAATTAATATTTGGGGTTTTGTATTTTGCTCTCTTTGTTCATGATTATGCACAATTTTAGTACTAACATTGGCTATGTTCTATTTCATCAATATTTTTCATCTTCAGGTCAATCAAAATGTGCCAGACAATGAGGTTTTGGCTTTATCTCATTTATCTCCTCAAGGCTCATACCTGTGTTGGGATCTACGTTTACAAGGATCTATTAGAATCCTCAAAACAAAGATGTGAACCGATCTCGTGGATATTAGTTGTGGGCTTCAAAGGGAGTTTTTGATGTTGAAGTTATTTACAACTTAAAGGTGATCAATTAGCTGAGGCACCAGTTGGAGTTGGCCCAGTGAAAAAGAATCCTATGGGCGAGAGCCATTAAAGGTGATCAATTAGCTGAGGCACCATTTGGAGTTGGGCCAGTAAAAATTAATCCTATGGGCGAAAGCCATTAAAGGTGATCAATTAGCTGAGGCACCATTTGGAGTTGGACCAGTAAAAAATAATCCTATGGGCAAGAGCCATCGATTGGTCCAATAGGTAGTTTTTTAAACTCTACAAGCATCTTGCTTTTTTGTTTTTCCGTTGGTCTATAATTATAGACAATGTTTGGCTATGTTTCAGGAATCTTGCAAGCATCTGCTCAAAGCCCTCCTCAATGGCTGCTGGATTCACAAAGAAACTTCCAGCCATCGGTAAAGCAGGAATAACTATATAAAGCTATGCTACCTGTTACAACATCACAATTCCTTTTGGTTTTATTACAGCTATCAGCCCTTTGCAGCCACTTGGGTATCCTTCAATGTGGTATTCATCAATTTCTTAGCCTTTCCATGTATCAAGGCCTACTCCAATTGGTCCAACTGCTCAGTAGACCAAACAAGTGCCACATCTATCCCTTGTTAAAGATGGACCAGTGCCCATATCCATTGTTTTCATTCCTGGTATTAAATCATGAATATTTTGGAAAACACAAATTGGAAATAGTGCGTTATCCCACTTTGAGCCATCTGGATACCTAATAGTGATTCCTCTACTTTTGTATATCCATTCCTGATTTTAAACCGGGAATATTTTGGAAAACACAAATTGGAAATAATGCATTATCCTACATTGAGGCAGATACCTAATAGTGATTACTCTACTTTTGTATATCTCTGAAAGAGTTTCAAACAGCAAGACAACTTCATCTAATGTGATATAGATTGATGAAAAGGACCCAGCTAAGTTGTACAAGAAATGATTGTATTTTGCCTCCAATTAATATGCAGGCTGTGATTTCTGGTACAGTTTGAGATGGAAGCCAGGATATCTACGACAAGAATCTTGAGTATTGGACCTGCTGCTAATCCTATTGCAGGCTGTGATTTCTGGTACACTTCCTGATGGAAGCCAGGAGGCTGTAATTTCTGGTACACTTCGAGATGGAAGCCAGGACATCTACGACAAGAATCCTGAGTATTGGACCTACTGCTAATCCTAGTGCAGGCTGTGATTTCTGGTACACTTCGAGATGGAAGCCAGGATATCTACGACAAGAATCTTGAGTATTGGACCTACTGCTAATACTAGTGAATTGAGCTAATATTAAAATGTTGGTGTAGGCCAAACTCCAAACGATTTGCACCTTTTTCGTGCAATGTTTTCCCGCGCATTTCACTTCCGTCATCCACTTTTCCGACCTCCATTTTCGATGGGCACCTCTCCGACCCTGTTCCTTTACCCCATCAGCTTACCCCGTTGGCCTTTGTCCTCGTTTAAACCATTGACGACGCCAACCCACGAACCACCTCATATTAATGACATGGATTAATGGTTTGAAGAACCTCCCTCGGGCTCCTCCCTTCCCCTGTATTCTCACTTCGATGATCGATCGCCCTCCTCCCCTGTTGTGGACAATTCAACATCTTGTTTGCCTCAAAATTTCCATAAGAGGAGCTGCTCGACACTTGTAAGATATGCTATTTAGGCTTGCACAATCTGACAGACAGATTCTGGGCTCAGGACGCTAATTCCAAGCAGTGGAAAAGATTACAATTGCCCTTTGATTTACTGATCTGCATAAAAGTAGGCTCCATTGAAGACAAAACAATAGTCCATATAACCAATAACTTAATTGTCCATCAGGAGGACCCTTCAGATGATGGAGATGATGAGAATTTGAATTGGAATTCTCGTCTTCCTTTGAGGACCAAGACTTCCCTCAAATTCATATTGGAATCATTGGCGTGGATCACTGGAGAAAGTGGGTCAATCTATGAAAGGTTTTGGAATGGATTGCAGCGGGCGATGCTCCTCATGATCTGCCTGCTTCTGCAGGATATGCCATTTCAGTTTTAGCTGTCAAGGAGACATTCATGGCCTTATCTGAAGCTGTAATTCTGTATCAGGTGCATGCATAATTATTCATGGCCTTATCTGAAGCTGGAATTCTGTATCAGGTTTTCAGTTTTTGCTGTCAAGGAGACATTCATGGCCTTATCTGAAGCAGTAATTCTGTATCAGGTGCATGCATAATTATTCATGGCCTTATCTGAAGCTGGAATTCTGTATCAGGTGCATGAATAATTATGACCGTTAGACCTCATTTTGATTTTTAAGTAAGTTTTATGCCTCTGTTCTGAATGCTTTTTCATTTGATTTTGTAAGACTTCATAGGAATGTACACAATGTAATTGGTTGATGGCTCCTTAAGGCAAAATCATTATAAGACATCCCTTCAAATAAGAGGTTTTCCTTTTTCAAGCACATCTTCCATTAACATGGGCTACGTCGGCCGGCCCACCAAGCCTTCGTTCTTGCTCTGTGAATTTCTCCCAATTTATTAATTGTAAGATTATCTTTCCAACATAAACTAGCTGGACTGTATTTCATTCATGTGTGTTTTATCTATAAATTTTGTTTTGAATCAGCGGAGCTCTTAGAAAGTCCATACTGCCCACTTGTGAATTTTCAACTTCCAAGATCTTTCCATTTAAGATTTTGCTCATAGTTGACCCAATGATCTGAGGTGCTCTCCAAATCACCTTTTATGTTTTGTTGAGTTTCTTTTTCTTTTTAGGACATTCAGTCTGATAATTAGTGTCCACATACTAATTGCAGAATTGAACATTTGGTTAATTTAGTGAAAAAATCATAAGATAACAACATAAGCTAGAGGTACACTATAAAAATAGAGTCATTAAACTCGTTGGTTTTTTAAAAGAGAGGTCTTTGCTGTCGGTCCTGCAAGGAATCCAAATTATTGCCAATAGACCTGCAATTTCTAATATTCACAATAAGCATAGTTCCTAGTAATGATCCATCCAGTTTAATGATCTCAAATAAAGGTGACAAATACATATTCAAATTATATGGCTTGTCTTATACCAATTATGAGCAAATGCATATGCACTTTCACTTTCAATGCCGATCTCTATTTCAAATAGATATGAACATAGTCAACCACCTTGAGGACACAATGAGGCCACAAAAGTCCTGAAAAGTCCTACATGTGTTGAGGCTTGAAAAGTCCTTAGATTTGTGTAAATTTCTTTGAATCTATCCAATCAGCCCCTAACTGACCTTGAGCCTAAAAAATACGAAGGCCCAAACTAGGGTACAGATGTTTAGGCCCGAAAAGTCTCTAGATTTGCATAAATTTCTTTGAATTTATTCAATTGGACCCTAAGTGTCATGAATGGTCTAGAAAAAGGGATTTAACAAGTGCCATGGATGTCACAATGAAAGATTGCCATTTTATCTAGCTACAAAATGATTCACCAGTGATCATCAAATGTGTGTCATTATCATTCTATGATACACACATTGATAGGATTGCACACTTGTATAGCAAGTATTTCTAGATGCCTAGACTACCTTTTCTAAATCTATTCTACGCATGAAAATATCTAGGGCAGGTGATGATGGATTCTGGACCTTACAATCTCATTGCGTTTACTTATATTCTCATTGCATCTACCTTTTCCTTGCTTGACCTAACTACACAACTTTCTCTTAAACATCCAAACTAGGATTTCCAAGACTCAATTAATTACCCAATTTTATGGTCAATGGATTTCGTAATATATACCAACGATATACATGCTTCAATTATGTACTTACCTTACATTACACATATAATCGATAATTACCATACACATGCTTTCAATTATGTACTTCCCTTACATCACATGTATAATAGATAATTTAATTGCTTCTGTCGCAATAGTGAGGTTAAATTATCTCATATTGCTTGTGAAAAGTTCAGTTGTTATCAATTGACTAACTATTGAGTTGCCTAATAAATAAAAATTCCCCTCCGTTAGCCACACGCGACAGTGAAGGGCAAGTGCTTAATAAGCATGGGATTAATTGATCCCTGAATTTCACAAGATCAAAATAAAAAAATTGTTATTAACATGTTACATATTGGTGGACAAAAAAATTGTTATTAACATGTTACATATTGGTGGACAGGTTAACAGAGTATGCTCATTTGTGCCTTAAGTGCTAAATATTCTACAGAGTAAACTTTCGTATTTATATTATCATTTATCTACATATTTTGAGGGACATATTTCTATTCTACTCAGAGTAAACTTTCGTATTTATATTATCATTTATCAACATGTTTTGAGAGACATATTTCTTTTGCAGGTGGGCTATTGTTGCTTCACTGTTGGGCAAGTTCCACAAGATATCCTTTTTGGAAGGCACCGCAAAGCTACAAGTCTCCAAAGCACAACACTGTTGAGCAAGTTCCACAAGATATCCTTTTTGGAAGGCACCGCAAAGCTGCAAGTCTCCAAAGCCAAAGCTTTTTGTGATGGGCAAAGTGATGGTTTCATCAGCATAAAATAACGAGAAGATAAGCTGAAGATAGCAGTTGACCCTGTTGAAACTCGTTTTGTACGTGGAGCAGGTCATTTGCAGATGGAAGGCCCTGTCTATGATGAACGCAGGGCAGTATTTGACTAATAAGTGTGACACAAGTTTGTAGATGAAAATGTTTGATCAAAAGCAGTACTGCATCCATTCCCTTCTTGCAAAGCAAAGCCTAGCAAATGCAAGAATGGCACGTCCTATGCACTTCAGATGATACTTCAGATGATGATATTTGAAAGGTTTAGATCTCACATGCTTAGTTATAATATACTTGTTGGATGAAAATAGTTGATCAAAAGGAGCACTGCATCCATTCCCTTCTTGCAAAGCAAAGCCTAGCAGATGCAAGAATGGCACGTTCTATGTACTTCGGATGATGTTTGAAAGGTCTAGATCTAGACCTCACATACTTGGATTTAATAGTATAATATACTTGTCGGATGAAAATAATTGATCGAAAAGAGTATTGCATCCATTCCCTTCTTGCAAAGCAAAGCTGCAGATGCAACAATGGCATGTCCTATGTACTTCAGATGATGATGTTTGAAAGGTTTAGATCTCACATACTTTGGTATAATATACTTGTTGGTGAGGCTAAGGGTATAATATACTTGTTGGTGAGGCTAATTGGATGAAAATAGTCGGTCAAAGGAAATACTGCATCCATTCCCTTCTTGCAAAGCAAAGCCTGTAGATGCAACAATGGCACATCCTATGTACTTCAGATGATGATGTTTGAAATGTTTAGATCTCACATACTTGGATGTAATATACTTGTTGGTGAGGTTGATTAGGCTGTGACAGCTATATAGGGAAATAACTCTTTCAAATGCATCACAATGTACAGTCAAGGAAAAATTGATTCTTCACAGCTTGGCTTGATTTAGGGAAATAACTCTTTCAAATGCATCACAATGTACAGTCAAGGAAAAATTGATTCTTCACAGCTTGGCTTGATTTAATTCTTTAGACCACTTGGTATAGTGTTGATTAAGGTACAATAATGGTTAAAGACTGTTATTGATTAGCATTGAGTCAAGGAAAATTTGATTCTTCATAGCTTGGCTTGATTTAATTCTTTATGGCTTGATTTAATTCTTTATGCCACTTGGTATAGTGTTGATTAAGGTACAATAATGATTAAAGACAGTTATTGATTAGCAATGAGTGTC
Organism: Pinus taeda; assembly: GCA_000404065.3. Classification (NCBI taxonomy): domain Eukaryota; kingdom Viridiplantae; phylum Streptophyta; class Pinopsida; order Pinales; family Pinaceae; genus Pinus; species Pinus taeda. The sequence goes on along the minus strand of APFE030888982.1, from coordinate 73,240 downwards.
AATATCTTGTTTTCTTCTCAGTTTCAAAGTGCAAAAAGTGCAAAAACTATAATATGAAAATGTATTTGGTGGAAATTTTTTGAATAATTTTGGTATCTTGGCTTCTTAGTTTCAAGTGCAAAACTTTGTGAATATACTGAGTGGAAAAAATTTGAATAATTTTGGTGATCTAATAATTGTCCATTATGTAAGTCTTACATTTATCATCGTCAAAAAAACTTGTTTTTGGCAATACTCAAGATATTCCAAAACCCAATTAATTTACAATGTACATTTTGGCAATACTCAAGATATTCCAAAACCCAATTAATTTTAATTATATAGTGTCTAGGCTCTATCAATTTTTACTCGCTATTTTTCCTCTCCACATACAAACACAAAATATTAGTCTTTTGAAGGGCTATTGCCAAGTCTGAAATGTGGCTTGCTACTTGTTCAATCAATTCTGATATTCAGGCATAAAAGGGTATGCAGGGACAAAATTAACTGATCATGATTCGATAACTGTACTGCAATCATTAATCCTCACTCTTATTAAATCCTGTGTTCGGTACTCAGAGTTAAACAAATGATCCTGATCCTATATCTGTACTTTAATCATTAATCCTCACTCTTATTAAATCCGGTCATCGCTACTCAGAGTTAAACTTCTTTAGACTAGATAGTAATTGCGGGAAAAAGAAATTAGAAATTTCCAAATCAAACATGTAACCTTGACATATACAAAGATGATCTCATTGGAGCCTATTGAGCATAATCCTTTTCCAAATTTACCCTTTGCATTACAGAGCATTTGTATACAAAGATGATCTCATTGGAGCCTATTGAGCATAATCCTTTTCCAAATTTACCCTTTGCATTACAGGGCATTTGTATTCGCCCATTATAAGGGAAATTACTTAAAGCCATCCCAACTCCCTCAACTTTTCCAGCTTTTCTACCTTGCCTAATAGCAAACTCAAACCATTATATTCAAACAACCCTTAGTGCCAACAACCCTCATTACAACAATGGAAATATTTCATTCTTAATTATTCAATTTAACCTTCTTCTGCCAACAACCCTTAGTGCCAACAACCCTCATTACAACAATGGAAATATTTCATTCGTAATTTGGTTGAATAGAGTTTAAATCATCTACATGTATCTTTTTATGCATCTAAAGTATTATTTTCAGATTATTTATGTGTTGAATAGGTCCATGTTAAAAGCTTGCTGGACAACTGGTCCAAATCTGACTTTACTTTATGAGGAGCTTTTTACCTTAAATTATATTTGGAATTGTAAATATAATTTAAATTCATAAATATACATTGAAATTTGGAATTGTAAATATAACTTAAATTCATGAATATACATTAAACTATAATCCATCATTTTGAAGCCGGTGATTATTTAAGGTGGACTCTTAAATAAAATGTAAAATCAAAGAGCATGTATGTTTATCGTGAATGGATTTATGAAAGAGGATAACTGTGAAGTTTCAAAATTTTGGAAAATTTAATTTTCTTATTTGTTTTGAGTATTTTTTTTTAAATAAATTTATTTGAGTAAATAGATTTACATTTTTATTAGACTGTAGGGTTTTGGATTGCTTTGATGTGTCTTTTTTGACATGTTTTCGAAATGTGTCTTTGCTTCTATTGAGTGTTGTGTCTTTCTTGACATGTTTTCGAAATGTGTCTTTGCTTCTATTGAGTGTTGTGTCTTTCTTGACATGTTTTTGAAATGTGTCGTTGCTTTTCCATTGAGTGAGTGTTGTGTCTTTCTTGACATGTTTTCAAAATGTGCCTTTGCTTCCATTGCGTTCCTACTGCATGTTTTTAACCTAGATTTGGGTTATTAACCTAGATTTTAGAGTTGCTACTACATGTTTTTAACCTAGATTTGTGTTATGAATGGTAACTTATGATGTAGTATTGATGCTTAACAATTATGTAACATTTATGCATATAATTAAATTATATAATGTCTTGTTAATAAAATGAATATTTTAGGGCATATAATTAACTTGTTTGTTTTTGTTTTCATAATAACATAGTATGTTGTCATGTTTATCCTCTTCATTTGGGATCATGATAGTTTATAATAATCCTAAATGCTTTAGATGTTGGATTGGAAGTTAGGGAGGAATTTTTGTTTCAAATGTCTTCGATTGTAAAATGTGATGCTCTTATCATTGTATTCATTATTTTAAGGGGGGAGGCATTAAAAAACCATATATGTGTGGCTTATAATGCAAGTTAAAAAATATAATTAAAATTGATTTGGATTGGCTTAGATATTATTATTTTTTTTATCTAAATGATTTTAGAGTGGAAAAATTGGAGGAATCAGTTTGTAGAGTCATTTTTATTGGCAGCTTCTAGTAAAGAGATGGGATTTGAAGCCTTCTACAACCATTTTGAGGCATTAAATGATGTTTTTTTTGTAAAACTTTCTTTTTGTGGCATAGCACTTTGGCAAGCTGATCTACACTTCTAGACCTTTCCAATGGTGCAAAAATTGTGTCAATCAGAATTCGTATGCAAAAGTTAATTTTCCCACAAGCTAATCTACAATGTTGACCACCATGGTATGAGTGGATGCCACACCAACCCCCATTACTCATGCATACAGGGCTAGCCATGTGTGGATTTTGAAGAAGACACTAGAAAGTTCAAACCCATAACTTTAGTTGAGGGTTGAGGGAGTTAAACCTTACTTCTAGTTGGCTATTGAGCTATGTTAAATACCGAGCCAATAGGAGGAGTAGTGGTTCCATTTTATGCTATTGTCTTTTGTTTCATATTTGAGCAGAGAAATTGTAAGTGGGAAGTTAGAGAGAAAAACATAGGTGACTAACATTTTCTAGCAGTCTTACGGGTTACAAGTATCTAGTAACTCCACAAAGAGTACCTCTTTCTTTGTACTTGCAAATTTTTAATGCCATAGAAAGGCACTGAGGTAATTAAACAAGAAGAAATCATCCAAGATGATTCAATATAGAGGATCTTGGGCATATTCGTGCAAGGAAGAGTTTGGAGGGATTTGAGACAAGAGTGTTGGATTGAGTTCTTAGATGAGTTCAATGGATGAGTTTTAAAATGAACTTGAAAAACATACTATGTGAGACATATCAATGGATGGTTCTTGAGGTTTTACTTGTATGAGCTTCATTATGTAGCCATGAAGAAGACAATGTGTCTTGGCATTTTCATGTACTATTGTAATTGAGTTGTGGTAGTGGTTGAACTCCCCTCATTGTATCTTTATATCATATTGTAACATTTTTATGTGTAGGATAAGGGTGTTAGGAATTCTTCAATGTGTCTTAGCATTTTCATGTACTATTGTAATTGAGTTGTAGTAGTGGTTGAACTCCCCTCATTGTATCTTTATATCATATTGTAACATTTTTATATGTGTAGAATAAGGGTGTTAGGAACTCGCTTGGTGCTACCCAACCCACATGAATTGCGTATTGTTCTATATATGTGTTTGAATGTTGCATTGTTTTATGTATGCTTTATATGAAAAAGTGTATATTGGTCAGTATTGTTGCGGGACATTTTAGGTCATGGTTGGACATGTGCTTAGTGTGGTGTTTGACAAGGCTAAGTAGAGTAGGGTCTGGTATGTTAGCCAACACATTATAGCTCAAGGTGAATTTATGGGCATTCTTTGGGTGAAGAGGTGTACTATGCTTATAATAGACATGGTTTGGTTAAGTTGTCGTGTTTGAAATAATGTGATTCCACACGATTGCATGTTCCATAACAACTTGGCCACACCAAGTCATTGAATTTTGTTTTGAATGCATTGCAGATCTTTGATACTAGTACTTTGAAATTGGCATATGCAAAGGGTACTCTCGCAATACCTTCAAACATCCATGACCCAAGGCACAATGTTGAATTATGCCATCAATTTCTGAACTTGTATAACTCCTTGAATATCTATTATTATTGTGTGACCCTCACAATGAGTTGCTTCATTTGTACTTTGGTCTAAGTAAGTAAACAACCCCAAAAGGCTATGGATGGAGAGGTGCCACTTGACCGACATTATATGTGGATAATTCTCTTGACACTGAGATTACATTGATATTATAAATAAACCTTATCTATATTGTACCAACAAATTAGTGTTTCAGTAATTCCCAAAGTTGAGTTGGGTTGTGTTGCCCTCTTCATTCACTTAACCTTTCTTGTGATAGGCCTAATATATGTGTTTAGTGAGGCTAGTCAATTGAGATGAACCAAATAAAACATGCAAGCTTAGTATGATTGGTGCATATGAATATAGAGCCAATTGTTTTGGCTCATTTGCTTTCTAAGAATTATATGTGGTTCATTTGTGGATTGTGGCTAAGTGGGGCTACAGGTTGGAAGTTTTCATATTAGGATGGTGGCATTTTGACCCTTCATGATGACACCTCCAATTTGGACTAGATGTATTGGTTTTTTACATATAAAATACAAAGCCAACTTTTTTTTCACACTGAAACAAGAAAGAATATAGAGCCAATTTCTTAAAATATTTGAGTACAAGCTTCAACTATAATTATATTCACACACTTGAGAAATAGATGTGCAAGCCATGTTAATCTTGCATTAAATTTTTTGTTATTGAAAAATGTGTATATCAAAAACAGCACCACCAAAAAGAAAATGTGTAACATACCGAGACCTCTAAATCCCCTTAGGAAGACCTCTAAATGCCCTTAGGAGTACACATACCTAGACCTCTATGCCCTTAGGAGTATAAGATCTCAAAAATTTTATTGAGTGTTATTCATCTACTACTTGTCCATTAATCTTTATGGTAAGGGTGAGTTCACTCAAATTTTGATGCCAATGTGCAAAAGCACGACTCCCTAATGCCAGCGTGGCCGTAAACCACGTGGCATTGCACCCCGGGAGCACCTTAGGTGTTGGGCACCTTCGTTGATGTACAATTCCACAAGTTTCCACTGCCCTATTTTCCTTATGACTTGCTTGACGCCCTTGTTTCTGTAGCTCAAGTTTTTATCGCGATTCCGTTGCTGTTGCCATGGGACACTGTGTTGGCCAACCCTTACAATTCAGATCTTTCAACGGCATGGCACTGTAACTCCACATATCGCTTTACAATTTTGATTTTGCAGCGACAAGGGACTCGACCTCCCACATCCCTCTCGAATCTACAATCTCCAGCGATATATCGATGGCTTCATACGGTTTCATTTCAGTCTAGGATTCGCAAAACTTAGCGATACATCACTGTCTTCAAGGAATTTATTTCGCTTAAATATTTGTAAATTTCAACCATACATAGCACTCTTCACGCAATTTCGGATCGCTCAGGAATTATACAAAAGCAAGCCCTGTATTATACCGATCCAATGGCTGGGATTGTAAAGGCTTGGAGGCCTGTGAAGACCCCAATCTTCACGCAATTTCGGAATACACTGCGGCAGAAGGCCCTCTCAGACAATACACTGCGGTGTCGTTAGGCGTGGGTGGCCTGTTGGGCCCCTGTTGAACCTAGCCATGGTTTCTCTCGAGATCTCGGCATTCGAATTTCTGCTACCCAGCTCCCCATTTCAGCATTCGCATTCCCTTGAATTGGCAGAATTTTTGCCCACGATCTTCGCATTGTCTGAGCATGGACATGGTCATGCCCCTGTGCGGAGGCTTTGTCGCATATTTGGGAGCACACAAGAAGCTCTGTAGTAGCAGCGGTCAAAATGCCGATTCGGCTCTGATCTATTGCAGTCATTTAACAGAGCAAATAATTTATCACATTAACGGCAGATAGTTTCGCTGTGCACAACTTATCGGTTCTGAACTTATTGGCAGATAAGTAACTGGTGGATAAGTTATTGGTGAGAACTTATTAGTGGATATGTTATCCGCAAATAAGATATCAGTCAACACGTTATCACCCAATAAGTTCTCAGAGGATAAGCTCTTTGTTAATAACTTATCGGTAGATAAGCTATGGAATGTTGAGAATCTATTAGTGTAGAACTTGGCAGAAGCTCGTTGGCTGGTTGTTCTAGGCTACACGCGACACTTGGCAGCAGCTCGTTGGCCGGTTGTTCTGGGCCTACACACGAAACACTTGGCAGCAGCTCGTTCGCCGATTGTTCTGGGCCTGCCATACGCGACCCTTGCCAGCACCTCGTTAGCAGGATATGGGCCTACTACAAGCGACACTTGCCAGCAGCTCGTTAGCAGGATATGGGCCTACCACACACAACACTTTGCAGCAGCTCGTTGGCCAGATATGGGCCTATCACAGCGCGAAACCTCGTTGGCCACGTATGGGCCTACGACAGGGCGACACCTGGCAGCAGCTCGTTGGCCACGTATGGGCCTACCACAGGGCGACACCTGGCAGCAGCTCGTTGGCCACGTATGGGCCTACCACAGGGCGACACCTGGCAGCAGCTCGTTGGCCACGTATGGGCCTACCACAGGGCGACACCTGGCAGAAGCTCGTTGGCCACGTATGGGCCTACCACATGGCGACACCTGACAGCAGCTCGTTGGCCACGTATGGGCCTACGACAGGGCGTCACCTGGCAGCAGCTCGTTGGCCACGTATGGGCCTACGACAGGGCGAAACTTGGCAGCAGCTCGTTGGCCACGTATGGGCCTACTACAGAGCGAAACTTGGCAGCAGCTCGTTGGCCACGTATGGGCCTACTACAGGGCGAAACTTGGCAGCAGCTCGTTGCCCCATCTGGACCTACCACAGCTCGACACTTGGCATCATCTAGTTGGCCGGATCTGGTCTTACCACAGAGCGACACCTGGCAGAAGCTCATTGGCCACATATGGGCCTACGACAGAGCGACACTTGGCAGCATCTCGTTGGCCAGATATAGGCTTACCACAGCACGACACTTGGCAACATATCGTCGCCCCATCTGGGCCTACCCAGCTCGACACTTGGCAACATATCGTCGCCCCATCTGGGCCTACCCAGCTCGACACTTGGCATCATCTAGTTGGCATCTGGTCTTACTGAACGAGACTTGGCAGCATTTTGTTCGCCCGATCTGGGCCTACCACAGGTCGACACTTGGTAACATCTCGTTGGCTCGATCTGGGCCTACCACAGCGTGACACTTGGCAGCATCTCGTTGGCCCCATCTGAGCCTACCATAGCGGACACTTGGAAGCATCTCGTTGGCACAATCTTCGCCTATCACAGCGCGACACTTGGCAGCATCTTGTTGGTCAGATCTGAGCCTACCACAGCGCGACATTTGGCAGCATCTGGTTGGCCAGATCTGAGCCTACACTGCGACACTTGGAAGCATCTCGTTGGCCCCATCTGAACCTACCACAGCACAACACTTGGCAGCATCTCGTTGGCCCCATCTGAACCTACCACAGCGCGACACTTGGCAGCATCTCGTTGGCCCCATCTGAACCTACCACAGCGCGACACTTGGCAGCATCTCGTTGGCCCCATCTGAACCTACCACAGCGCGACACTTGGCAGCATCTCGTTGGCCCCATCTAAACCTACCACAGCGCGACACTTGGCAGCATCTCATTGGCCCCATTCGAGCCTACCACAGCGCGACACTTGGCAACGTCTCGTTGTCCCATCTGCGCCTACCACAGCCGACACTTGGCATCATCTCGCAGGGCGACACTTGGCAGCGTCTCGTTAGCCAGACCTGGGCCTACCACAGCGCGACACTTGGCAGCGTCTCGTTGGCCTCATCTGGGCCTACCAAATCCCTCAGCTCGACACTTGGCATCATCGGTTCACCGGATCTGGTCTTACCACAGAACGACACTTGGCAGCGTCTCATTCACCCGATCTGGGCCTACCACAGGGCGACACTTGGTAGCATCTTGTTCGCCCGATCTGGGCCTACCACAGGGCGACACTTGGCAACATCTCGTTGGCCCGATCTGGACCTACCACAGGGCGACACTTGGCAGCATCTCGTTGGCCCGAACTGGGCCTACCACAGCGCGACACTTGGCAGCATCTCGTTGGCCCAAACTGGTCCTACCACAGCGTGACACTTGGCAGCATCTCGTTGGCCCAAACTGGTCCTACCACAGCGTGACACTTGGCAGTATCTCGTTGGCCTGAACTAGGCCTACCACAGCACGACACTTGGCAGTATCTCGTTGGCCTGAACTGGGCCTATCACAGCGTGACACTTGGCAACATCTCGTTGGCCCCATCTGGGCCTACCTAGGGCGACACTTGGCAACGTCTCGTTAGCGGGATCTGGGCCTACCACAGGGCGAAACTTGGCAGCATCTCGTCGCCCCATCTGGGCCTACCACAGCTCGACACTTGGCATCATTTCGTTGCCCAGCTGGTCTTTCCACAGGGCGACACTTGGCAGCATCTCGTTCACCAGATCTGAGCCTACCACAGCGCGACACTTGGCAGCGTCTCGTTGGCCCTATCTGGGCCTACACAGCGCAACACTTGGCAGCATCTCGTTACCCATCTGGGCCTACCACAGCTCGACACTTGGCATCATATAGTTGGCCGGGTCTGGTCTTACACAGAACAACACTTGGCAGCATCTTGTTGCCCGACCTGGCCTACCACAGAACGACACTTGGCAGCATCTTGTTCGCCCGACCTGGGCCTACCACAGAAAGACACTTGGCAGCATCTCGTTCGCCCGATCTGAGCCTACCACAGGGCGACACTTGGCAGCATCTCGTTCGATTGATCTGTGCCTACCACAGGGAAACACTTGGCAGCATTTCGTTGGCCTGATCTGGGCCTACCATAGGGCGACACTTGGCAGCATCTCGTTGGCCTGATCTGGGCCTACCGCAGGGCGACACTTGGCAGCATCTCGTTGGCTTGATCTGGGCCTACCGTAGGGCGACACTTGGCAGCATCTCGTTGGCCCGATCTCGGCCAACCACAGCGGGGCACTTGGCAGTGTCTCGTTGGCCCGATCTCGGCCAACCACAGCGGGGCACTTGGCAGCGTCTCGTTGGCCCGATCTCAGCCAACCACAGTGGGGCACTTGGCAGTGTCTCGTTGGCCCGATCTCGGCCAACCACAGCGGGGCACTTGGCAGTGTCTCGTTGGCCCGATCTCGGCCAACCACAGCGGGGCACTTGGCAGCGTCTGCTGGCCCGATCTCGAACAACCACAGTACAACACTTGGCAGCTTGTGGCAATCTCTCTCGGGCCAAATCTCATCCAATATTATTGGTGCCACTTGGCAATCCCTTGTTTTTGCCAAATCTGGGCCAATCTATCTGCGCCACTAAGTAGGCCCGGGATGGCCAGATCTGCACGCCTGTGTATCTGCACACTTGGCAGGGCATCGTCGACCAAATCGTTTGATTTTTAATGAAATTAATTACGAAATTTTGAATAGAGGTAAGACCAGACGATTTTTAGCGTGAGTTCGCTATTTTTCTCCAGCATTGCCGACGTTTGCTGGTAGGATAAGACTGCCTGCGGATTTGGTGTATCTTCACAAAGACATCAACGCGTTGTGCCCAGAGACGTGAAGGCGAGCAATGTGTTGCTGGATGCGGAGCTCAATCACCGACGCCGAGACTTCAGCCTCGCTCGCCTATACGATCACAGGAAGAATCCTCAGACAGCCAAGGTCGTCATCGCTTCAAGGTGCCTTACTCCTGTGCTCAGCGCACCAGAAAAGGCAACCACGAGCTCCGATGTGTATGGTGCTCTGCTTCTGGAAGGAGGCCCTTTGAGCCCGATCGGTGTTCAGAAGAGCTTGTTTTAGTAGAAATGGGTCTTGGGGTTTGAAGAGGACGGGATCATTTTGGAGGCAATGGATCGTGGTGAATACGTGGTCAAAGAGATGGAAACTGTGTTCCAGTTGGGGAAATTATCTAGAACACTGATTTATTTGGCAACACGTAGTTTAACTAATAGACGCTACATCTTTTAAGAAAAAAGATTAGGAGCCAAATTTCAATCACATGTTCATTATAACATCTTCAAGCTCTTGCTATCTCCGATGTTTGAGTTGCATATCATGATAGGAAGGCTTTTGGAAAGTTTGCAGGGTGCAGGAGCTTCTTGGTTAAAATGAATATGTTTTTTTGTTAGTTGGTTCAACCTATTCTATTAAAATTTCCTGAAATTCTACAACTTAAACAAAAATAAATTTGGAAACTTCTGGACATGAAAAAATACTCCATGAAATGAACACAAGATTTGAAGAAAAGGAAATTGTTCAATGCAGTTTACACAGGCTCCAACATGAAAATGTTGAACTCAACTTTCCAAATCATTACGTAGTCTGGCAGCAACAAGCCGAGGGTGTCTCTTAGTACTGGGTGGAGTCAGCAAAGTCTCACTGAAATGAATTTATTTTAGTTTTTACCCAACATTTCCTGGAAAAATATAAAATTTGCAAAAGCCTATGTATCTCACTTATCAATCCTAAATTATAAATTCCTCTCATGCTTCAATTGGAATGCTTCTGAATGCATGGTTCCCCAATTGGAATGCTTCTGAAAGCATGGTTCCCCTGGAACAGATTATTGGAATAAATGTTTAATCCCATGAAAATTAGCATTATCTTAATGAGCAATGAGTATTATTTTATCCAACTTGAAGTAAATTATTAGAATAAATGTTTAATCCCATGAAAATTAGCATTATCTTAATGAGCAAGGAGTATTATTCTGTCCAACTTGAAGTAAATTATTAGAATAAATGTTTAATCCCATGAAAATTAGTATATTATCTTGATGAGCAACGAGTATTAATCTATCCACTTGAAGTAAATTATTCTACTAACATGTTATCGCATTTCACGAGGAGATTAACTTCCCAAAATTGGATACTTGAGTTATTCTTATGAGCTATTAATATACATTTGTTTGTATGAATACATTCTCATCGTGCAATAATTTTTAAAAGTCTATTAATTTTTAAAAACATTATACACCTTTAAAACTATAAATGGCTAATTAAAAAAAATTAAACTATAGATGGCTAATTAAAATACTTTAAGCAATCTAAATTAAATTTGAATACATATGTAATATTTATAAAATAACTAAATTTATTTTCAAATGTCTAAAGTGTCAATTTCTTTTTTTGAATAAATTTGGGTTTTTTTACATTTTTAATAAATTTCAAATTGAGATAAATTTTATTTCGCTTAAAAGCTTTATTGTACAATAAAATGCTTCCAAACATTTTAAGCACAAGTGGTATGTTTTTGGTTCTTTCCTTTTGTGTAAGTTACATTCACTTTATGACATTCTAGTTTGATGAGTTACTAAAAATTTCATCCATAAATGTGAGTAAGCATCTCTTGAATTTCAGACACATTGAAAGTTACACCTGCAATATTTGGTTGTGGGTTTTTGAGGACGTGACAAGTGAGTCGATTAGTCTCGCTGCTTGATTTACCCATGACAAGTGAGTCAATTGATTTGGCCATCTAATTTAGCCCATGATATATCTAGACATGCACTCACAAATTGTATAGTTACCTTTCATGCTATAATCGGCTAAGGAGAACTTTCAATGAGCAATGTTTGTGTGATGTAAATGCCTTCGTTGAGGATAACCAACACATATGTTCCAAACACTCTCATTGTTCATACTATTTGGAACACAATGCACTACGCATTAGTGTGCCTCACAACTCCATCGCCCACATTGAAAGTTACACCTGCAATATTTGGTTGTGGGTTTTTGAGGACGTGACAAGTGAGTCGATTAGTCTCGCTGCTTGATTTACCCATGACAAGTGAGTCAATTGATTTGGCCATCTAATTTAGCCCATGATATATCTAGACATGCACTCACAAATTGTATAGTTACCTTTCATGCTATAATCGGCTAAGGAGAACTTTCAATGAGCAATGTTTGTGTGATGTAAATGCCTTCGTTGAGGATAACCAACACATATGTTCCAAACACTCTCATTGTTCATACTATTTGGAACACAATGCACTACGCATTAGTGTGCCTCACAACTCCATCGCCCATTTGACTTCAAAAGCACGTAATGGGCCTCCTTTTAGGCCTCTATTGGGTTTTACCACAATGCACCTTTCCACAAATTCTTGCAATTTTCAATCAACCAAGAATACAATTTAACTAACATGCCCCTACATATTAATAAATTGTTTCTTATACTCTCTCTCTCTCCATGGGCTAACCTTATAAACCTAGAAAAAGTTTGCGAGGCAAGAGCACCTAGCCCTACACACTAATAGATTGTTTCCTATACGCTTTCCACTGGCCAACCTTACAAGGCCAGAAAAAATTTCCAAGACAATACCACATACACATTTTGATCACTTGGCCAAGCACATTACAAACGATATCCTACATTAGCACTTGTTATGGCCCCAAAGCATTAACAACCAAATTGACCTATCATCCTCTTGCGATTTGTTCTTCTTACATCATTGTAATGGAATACATATATCAAAGATTGTGCCAAAATCCACCTCTTTTTTTAATTTTGTTTTTGTTAGTGTAACTTACATTGTCAATCAATCAATATTGTTAGTGATACATTGTCATCATAACCTTGGACATCATAACCTTTGTTTAGATAAGGTGAAAAAAAAAAACCCTTCATTTAAATATATAGAATTAAATAAGGTGAAAAAAAACCCTTGTTTAAATATATAGAATTGATGAATATTGAAAACCACATATTAACTAGCTTTATATTGCGCCAATGTCATTATTAGCCCATTGGCATGACATGTTGATTTACATTACCCTTACCCATTGGTGGGGTCCCATTGACTCAATCCAAATATCCTTATAGTGAGAAGCGCCAATCTACCAATTCTAAACAAAAAAATAAAACTTTCAACTTTTGGGAAAGCCAAAATTTAAGATGATTACCCGACACTTTCCCTATCCCAAGAGTACTTCCGACATGCCCTCTTAACTGCTTTAAAATTACTATCCAATTATAAAGATGATATTGATGAGATTACTTACCTTCCATGCATCGAATCACGAAATGCAAAATATAATAAATGATATCTTTATATAATAACAAATTTTATAGCATTAAAAGAAAAACTAATAACAATATGCAACTCGTTCCCAGATGCGGGTGGCTTCCAATCCTAAGGCAACCATGTTAATTTTAGGTATGTTCTATGCTTAGAGCAATTTATTTCAATTTTCATAGTTAGCTCAATATCTTTTCTAGATTAGCAATCACACCATCAACATTAAAGTAAACTGCAGATAGAACATAAACATAAATCGCAGAAGACAAGCCAAGACAAGAGGACACAAGATGTGGCGCTAGCCAGGGACAAACCCCAATGTTGGGAAACCCTCGATCAATTCTTCTTATATGTTCTTCAATAGTTCAGCATAGAGAGAGAGAGAGATAGTACATTTACAACCGAAGTCAACACTAGACTTTCTAGATAAGAGAATAGATCATCTCTACATGAGATCAGTTGAAAACATGTTGCTTCCACTGATTCTCCAAGCTAATTCCTTCACCTATCATTGTGTTGCATCTCATCATCATGCTACACCATGCTGCCCCTCACCATGCTGCACCCATCATCACATTGTTGGACCTCATGACCATGTTGTACACATCATCACATTGCTGGACCTCATGACCATGTTGTACACATCATCACATTGCTGGACCTCATGACCATGTTGTACACATCATATCACTACACCTTACACTGTCATTGTTGTCCCATGTACCATACTGTTGTCCCACTGTTAGTGACATTGTCATTCCATGTTTGTCATATTGTTGTCCCATTTGCTTGCTCCATCAAGCTTCATTGTTGTCCCAAGTACCATCGCTGCTTTGCCGCACCATGTACTAGTTGTCCCATTTAGACCTGTTGTACCTTGTTGCTCCATGTGCTCACTGTCCCATCTAGACATGTTGTACCTTGCTGCTCCATGTACTAGATGTCCCATCTAGACATGATGTACCTTGCTGCTCCATGCACTAGTTGTCCCATCTAGACATGTTGTACCTTGTTGCTCCATGCACTCGTTGTCCCAACTAGACATGTTGTACCTTGCTACCCCATGTACTGTTTCATGTACTTGTTGTCCATGTATTGCATTATGTACAGCGATATTGTTGTCCCACTGTAACACCTACAGCACACAGATTTCCATGTTGTCACCTACAGCACACATATGGTCCTTCTTACGTGGCTAGGTCTCCTTTTCTAGTTGTGTATAGGTCTCCTCAATTGCTATGAATCTGGCCTCTCTTTACTGCGGACTTGGGCCTCCTCTAACTGTGGATTTAGGCCTCCTTTATAGGCCTCCTCTAATTGTGGCTTTAGACCTCCTTTAACTACGCATTTAGGCCTTCTTTAACTGCGGCCAGACCTCTACCTTAACCGCTGCTAGAGCTCTCCTCCATCTACGGCTGAGTCTCCTTTCCACCTGCAGCCAGGGCAAGTTTGTGGCTCCATTTAGATTTGCGGCTAGGTCTCTTCTTTAGGACACCAGCTTAGGTCTCTTCTCGACCAGTGTTGAGGGCAGTTTAGAACTTCTCCTTGTTGCACTATAGTAGTCTCCTCCATGACAACGTTAACGCTGATTAGGGCTTCTTCATTTGGGCAGCTTAGAGCCTAAGGCACTCCCTCTAGATAGCGTAGAACCTTTCTCTATTAGGGCAGCGTAATCCCTTAGGATCTCTCCTCCTACTAAATTCCAAAGACGAGTAGAGATGAAGAGATCCCAAGTGAGTGTGTCCAAATGACTTTCAAGGCACCTCTATTTATACTAAAACATTGAGCACATGTGGGGTTTATTTGGTTGATGGTCGACCTTGAATCGGAATCGAATGATCTTTAGATCAATCCTGCACCTCTCGATGAGAGGGACCCAAGAAAAATATCATCTGCCATTAATAAGATGACCCACATGGAGTTTGGCCCTAGTTGCCAATTTTAACAAACCATTACTGTCATGCTTAAGGAATTAAAAACCATGAATTTGTGACACATCAAAACCACCACCCCTAAGACATTTGCTCTAGTTGTAAGATCCATGGACATATTTGTCATGCTCCTGCATTCACTCCTACATCACTCCACGTAAAAGCGTTCGGCTAGCAGCATTAATCCTCCTCCCTAGTGCTCACCTCAACAACAACCCTCAGCATTAAATCCCCTCCCTGACGCTCACCTCAACATCACTCCCTCGCCATAGTCACACTTAAGAGTATCACCCTCATGTTCACTCTGCCATGTGCATCCTTCCCCTGCCTCACTTTGTCACCCAAATCGCTTTGAACCCTTTCCACTCCCTCATTTAATATCGCCATTGTGCCCTCTCGACACCAACTATCCAAATCCTCCCCAACCTTAGCATCATGATTCAAGAGGAAGGCAAAGCTCGCTGAGCAAGTCGAGGTTGTGGCCAACCTCTACTCCCACCCTAGCATGGTAGAGACAAACATTGCTTTGACCCAAGCATTCCTCAGAGGTATCATTGCATGGTAGCATATATAGATCTCAAGGAAACAACTATCTTCAGAGTCAATCTTTGGTCCCTCTGGAACGCACTTGCCTGCAACCTTTGAGACGCTGAAGACACCATCATCCTCCTCAACAATCAAATTGGTGATCTTGATTTCCACTTCCGCCAAGCTCGTAAAGCTTAAGAAGTTGTGGTAAAGACCATGGGCTATAAGCTCACTCCCACCTCCTCCAAGTCACCATTGATAGCTGCTCCAGGTTGCACCACCTCTCCTTCATTAGGCATGCACTCCCAGACACTTCACGCACATGATGAAGTTGGTCTCTCCTGTGGCAGCACAATTCCAACACCTCCCGAGTGAAGCAATGTGTCGTCTTCCGCACCTTCTCATCCTTGGGAAGACCCAATCTACTTCGGCCATGTTTCCATTATTAATGAAAAATCCTCCCAACGTGTCGACTAGCAAGTATAGGCTCGTGCTCGCAACAATTATTTTGTTCTCTCTCAAGTTCCCCAAGTCTCCTCCACGCATTTTGTCAATGCCAAATGTAACAGCATTTGTAATCACAGTTTGGACATTATGATACTGATATGTAATCACAATTTTGATACCTTTCTCGAGTTAACAGTCAACCAAACAATAGTTGGGACATATTTCCTAAAATTGTTAATTCTTTTGAATTGTTGTCATCACCAAACCCAAACTGGTCAAGCCATCTCCTAACTGTAATCTATATACATATGTTCTAATTAATGAAAGGCTCACTTACAAAAAAAAACAATATATAACTCTACTCCATAATTGAAAGTTGGAATCAACCCATTCTAGATATATTTTAAGCATAAATCTTGATTCTTCGAAAATTGTCTTCAATTGTATTCAATTTCTTGGATAATTTTAACTAATCCTATGGGGGTACTTATAGTAGATCTCTTCCAAGTTTTTATGTCCTAGTTAGTAGACTATAATAATATTTCTTTATTTTGCTAACTTTCTCCTATATAGATGGACTAGAAGCTTTGAAGGGCTTACAATTTTGCCATAACTATCTTAATAAAGATCAATTCACATCAAGCCTCTTTGGCGAGTTCATTTGGCAAGAACATGAAAATATAAAATAAACCTTAATATAAAATCTCATTTTCAAATTCCCAGTTGCTTACCAATGGCTGTGTGTGCTGACCCATGGCTCTGTGCTGGGAGAAGCTGAGTCATTAAAAAAAAATGTAGATTACATCTTGATGATCAGTATATTAGCTTCAATGCATTGGTTCACAAAGTGCAAAATGTAATAAATCTATCTTATGATAACAAAATATGAAACATAAAAAATAAATATAACAACAATATTTAACTGCTACAACGAGTATCTCGATGAGATAAATATTTGACTGCTACAACACGAGTATCTCAATGAGATAAACTCGAGTCATTAAGAAATGATGCGGATTACACCTCAATGAACAGGACAAGCTTTTAATGCTCTTCATTTATCAACCATAACAAAGCACTAATCTAAGCAACTATTGCAGCTGAAGAATCATGATCTGGCTTGACATATGCCTGCCCAGGACATCGGTTGGACAATCGACCACGGCAACCAAGCAACTGTAGAAGGAAAATAATTAAAATGATACAAAATAATCAACTAAACATTCAAAATATAAATATATACAAAGTAACGTGTATTCACTTCCACTCACGTTGGCATGCACACCATCGGGAATAATTATGTTTTCAGACTTCCACTTCAAGTAGTCAGTTCTGATATACTTGGTGAACCCCCTAAAAGATGCATATAACAATGAATTATTTTCTGCTGACAATAATTTTCTGTCTGACAGGGAATTTGAACTTTGGCATGACGTGGAGCTTCTTGGACATGATTTGAGTGGTTGTCCCTCCATCGTAAAGGAGCACTTGGCCTATGGCCCTGTGTGCACAAGTTCCCTGCAGTTTTCCGAATGCTCCTCTCATACCAGTTTGAAGCCTGTCTCACAATTAAGGATCATCATTGTTGTTCAACATACTAAAAAAATATCAATCCTTCTCAACAAGAGTGCTCAAAGATAATTCGCCCATTTTGATGATATTAACAAGTCTAAGATTTTAAAAGTGCTTTTGATGTAATACTTTTCAAATTTTGTCTTCAGTGTAATATTCTATGCTGCCACTTCTGCTTATCACAGTACTTAAAAGATGAACAAGAAAATATATTTATCTTCAAAACTAACACTTGTTCTATCTACAGGAATTTCAATTTTGTTGAGATAAAATTCTTACTTCAAAGTTGGATGACAATCATATTTATCTTCAAAACTAACTCTATCTACTTGTTCTATCTACAGGAATTTCAATTTTGTTGAGATGAAATTCTTACTTCGAAGTTGGATGACAAAATATATTTATCTTCAAAACTAACTCTATCTACTTGTTCTATCTACAGCAATTTCAATTTTGTTGTGATGAAATTCTTACTTCGAAGTTGGATGACAAAATCATATTTATCTTCGAAACTAACTCATATCTACTTGTTCTATCTACAGGAATTTCAATTTTGTTGAGATGAAATACTTCCTTTGAAGTTGGATGACAAAATCATCATTGAACCTTAGAATTACATTATCAAACCTCATATTTCATATCGGATCATGTATATGTATGATCATGGAGATGTCCATGTATGAAATTAAATAACAAAATTACATATTCAATGAATTACGCAACTTGAAAATTTCAAATAATAAACTGTTTAAGAGGAATAACTTATGAAATCAAAAAAAGATATCAGTTTACGAAAGACTAATAGTACAACTTTGGTGAGCTTAGAAACTTATTGCAAATGGCCTTCTATTAGAGGAATATAGAAAGATGTCACCTGACAACAAAGAACTATAGAGATACTGCCCATATTTAAAGATAACAAATAACCAGGATATATATTGAGTGTAGTCTGCAGAGAAGCCCCATGTGTCCAGGTTATAACAGTCGAAGCAAATATTTTTGTTGATATCAACTTTAAAAATTCAAGTTATACAGATGTACTACACTAATAAATAATCAGGATATATATTCAGTGCAGTCTGCAGAGAAGATCAATGTTTCTCAGTTGTGACAGTCTAAGCAAAAAAAAAATTGTTGATATGGACTTTTAAAATTCAAATTATACAGAGGTACACTAATACCAACCCAAAACACAACAAAAGACCATTGTGATATGATGCAAAAAATTTATTGCAAATTGAGCACCTTTCCCATTTCCTTAACAGAGAGATTCAAGCAACTCAAGCTAAAGATTACAAAGAATTTGATCATTCTGTTGTGAATGCGGCAAGCCATGGAGGTACTATATGCTACACACAGATCATACAAATCTCCAATACCCAACCATAGAATACGATGAGAAATGGGTGGAAAAATACCTGAATGACACTTAAGCTTCTGGGCATGTGAATTATGCATTAGATATTGAAATTTCAAAGCAAAACTATATTTTATATTCGATGGACTTTTCAGATGGCAGTTGATCTAATAACAAGCTATTCAGTGCCAAAGATTCTCTACATCAATTGATAAGAAAAACAATCTCAAGAGGAAAACTGAGGTGAACTCCCAAGAAGTACTAAAACTGAAAATTAACTATGATATTTACAGGTATGAGCGAAAGCCTTCACACTGGGGAGGTAAAATCACAGTAGGGCGTTCTTGAGATTTATTAATATCCAACAAATAACCACAAAAGTGCAAAACCAACTCCTAGGTCATGCTGAAAGCAAAATAAAGAAAGATAAACAAAAAGAGAAGTGTTGATAAGCATCTAACTAAGACAATCACTAGGTCTAACCAACTCCAAAAGATATATAACAAACAATATCATAGGGGGATTGATAGAAAGTAAGAGTCCAAGACTCAAACTGAACGTCTTGATGCAGAGAGAGAGAGCTGTGGATGGCATCAAAGATGACATCTCCTAGGCCTGATTATCGAGGGCAAGAGGGCCAATCAAGGCACCGGCTCATTGTCAAAGTCCTTGAACAACAAGGTGGGATCTCACTAAACGATCCTAGGGAAGGCATAGCTGTGAGGGACCCCTGCTCTCCTACAATCCAAGGTGAAGAGGAAGAAACAACACATATATCTGGATGCTCGACTAATGCTGCAGGTAATCTGACAAATGAGAGGTGTCCTGTTCTAGATCCATTTGAAGCTGGTCAATCTAACACTGGAAGCTTGTGTGGTCTAATGCCTTGCTTGAAACCCTCTAAATCAACCTCGAGGATATCAATCTTCTAAGGAGTGAGCTTGAAAAGAGACCCGAGATCTCACCACTGCATGGTATGAAGTACTCCATGGCTCTCCTTGTCTCCTATTGCCCCAATCAAACAATGAAAGGTGATCTTCTCAATAGTCCCGTGGCAAGGTGGGTCATGCCAGAGCCGACATCTATGGTTGAAAATCTCCTTGATGAAGAGGGCTAGGCATCTCTAAAGCAATAACAAAAAATGCGGAGAGCAAGCACCCCAAGTCCCCTACAGAGGCAACGATAGCATCCTTTGAGGCATCTAAAGATGAGGGTCACCTTTTGTCTCAAGCGCATGGATGTGGCACATATGGCAAATCATACTTGGATGTGGAAAATAGTGCACAATCTCCACCTGAAATCTATGAAATCCAACCCATCATTGTCCCAAAGGGATCCTAAGTGAATGCATTCAATGTCTACATGTACAAGGAGTGAATGTAACAACAATATTTATGTGTTGGTGATCCAATGTCTACATATACAAGGAGTGAATGTAACAACAATATTTATGTGTTGATGATCCAATGTCTACATGTACAAGGAGTGAATGTAACAACAATATTTATGTGTTGGGGATCCTAAGTGAATGCATTCAATGTCTACATGTACAAGGAGTGACAATAACAACAATATTTATGTGTTGTGGTGTGGTACCATAGTTTTAAAACTCCAACTCAAATTCAGAACTGGTCAAGGGTCGACTCCGACTCCGACTCGGTATCGACTCGGCCTACTTGATTTCAATGACTCGGTCGTTGTAAAAAATACATTAAATATTTATTTTTTTATGAAAAAACATATTTTTAAGGATTTTCATTCATGTTTCCAAACTCAAAGCATTAGAATATAGAGAGAAGACGACATATGATCAAAGTATTGCTCATGAATATATCTATTATATCAAAATGGCATTTAGTGCACTATCCAATACATGTAATATATAGAGATCAAAACAAAAACACATAACCAAGGAAGCTCTAAATGGCCTCTACAACAAAACATCACTAGTCACTTCTGCTAAACAAGGCAAGAACATATGGCTCAAACTCTGAATCAGAGTCAGACAGGGAAACGTATGGCTCCTCACTACTGCTCGAAAAACCAACTCCAACTCTTCACAAACTCCTCACAAATGCCTCTTAAATGTGAAGGGGTTGGATCACTCTTATAGGCTTGGGAGTGGGGTAGAGGCATTAAGAAAAAACAAAAACAAAAATGAGTTCGAGGTCCGATTAGTTGTCTTTTCCCTGCGGACTAGCTCAGCCAATTTAAGACGGACCGGCCAAATCGATGTCCAGCTCAGCAGGTTCAGTAATGGACCGACCGTCGGACCAGTTTTTCCCCCTAGCCGACCAAGGCAAAGGTCTAGCTCGGTCAACCAAGTCGAATTCGATTCAAACCGGCCTAGTTTTAAAACACTATGTGGTAGCATCTGCTTTAATTGTGCACCTCAACCAATTGATTGATTTACTTGTTCTTGATCAATGATTTTAGTCGACTGCATTCACAATTTTGCAGCAAGGGGTTAATGGTGTCCATAAATGTGGCTACAGGATTTAGATCCAAGCACTAAATAGGTTAATGATTTTCTTCCAAGCTATCTTTGAGTGGAAGGAGTGCCTTAATTGATAGTCTTGGACTATCCATGAGTCCAAGACACACCTATCATAGATAGATGGTGCTCATAAATGACCAAGTTTGAGTTGTGAAAAGCTACTGGAAATTGCACATTCTTTAGTTGAGAATGTATATGTATTATTGACATTATCAATGGTAAATAGAAATTGGGGTAAATGAGAATTGTAATACAAAAATTACAAGTGTACAATTGCTTGTTGAATATTTAGATCCTCGCTAAATATGTTAATGATTTCTTCAAAAATATGTTTGAGTAGAATACCTTAATTTATAGTCTTAGATTATCTACAATTCAAGACACAACATGTACAACAAGTTATCAAAAGAGCAAATTCATCACATGTTTCCCCTAGGTTCGATATTGATTCTACTGTAACAATTGGTCTCGATCCACAACCAATTATTGATTTGGTATAACTGAGAATAAAATGGAACCACTTACACAAATCCCAATCTCATACCATCTCCAAGAATGCATGGAACTTATGAACTTAGAAGTTCTATTGCTATAAATTTCTTGACAAGCATGTTGCTCCTAGGCGGGATTTGCTTATTTATTTATTTTAAAAGGCCTGTCAAAAACAACATGAAGTTAATCCTCTCATATACTTTTCATTTATAACATGCTTTGGTAGCTTTAAAAATTGTTCATTTTGCAAGATATCTTGTTCTATAAAATATGTTTGGGGATTCAATTTCCATTTGACTCCATTGCAAGATTCTTGGAACCCCTAGTCTAGCACATAATACCTTGTGTGTTTAATTATGTTGAAACCTACACAAAAAGAACAATGACTTATAGGTTATCCTAATTACTCAATACAATTTTTGTTATGCCTAAAACAATTAGCCAATGAATTTAGGTTTGTTCTTGTACCCAAGAAACCTATAGTCATTAATAGGTATTTTATCAAGTAGAATACAGTGATCTTCTACTTGCCAAAACAATGGCCAAATAATTACACTTCTCACTATTTTGTGCCATTTTTTGAACCTTTCCATAAAATACTACAAACCCATTGTCTTGACACTTGTTAACCCATTCTCTTCATTCTTTATATTCTCTTCAAGGTTTCCTAAGATGTCATATAATTGTGCGAAGTGGTTGGCACTTGTAATATAGTGTGGCAATGTTTTCTTTAAATAGTTTTCCAAACTACTTTTTAAAGTGGATGGTTGTGCATAGCTAGAGAATGTTTCTACTCCATTATTGGCAATTTTGAATTGATCAAACAAGACTTCAACCGAAAATTTACCTTGCTTATGCTTTTGACGTTATTTTGGACATTTATGGGTCAGTGAGTCTAACCTATTCATTTGTGCATGAAGTCAATAGCATTCCCATACAAAACATAAAAACAAAAACCCACAAATCTATGTTCCCATCCCAAAGGAAACATCCCCAGACTGGGGACTTCATTGGGACTTTAGGACTTAATGGTTTGTCCCCAAGACATTTCAAGCAAATTGTTTGGAGGTTCAAAACATATTTTAGGGATGTTCATGACAGGTTTTAGGGATTTTCTTGGTAAATTTCAAGAATAATCCAAGCATGTTTTTATTTTTAATAATCATGGACATGGCAATTGGACAATATGATCATTTTCCCCATCCATTATTTTTTGTATCGCACTGAATCTAAATCCATTGTACAAGTTGCAACTCAAAACATGAATTTTGTATGATGGGTTTCAATTTGAGTTTCTAGTTATTTAAATGTGTTTTAGTGACAACATTACAAGAAATGCGACAATTCAAAAAGATGATTGTGGTTATTGCTCTTGCTTTTCTCATTATTTGGGTCATCTCAACATTTACATATTGTACATAGGTTTATGAAAACAATCAAATAATAGTGATTTGGAATGGATTATAAATGTTTAAACAAGTTATAGTTCAATCGCCCCAAAATATGAATTTAATCTCTTTTCAAAATCCAAGTGTTTTTTTGGTGTTTTACAACAATTGTAAAAGTAAGAAAAAACTATTGAGATGGGAATGCATTTTATGTTTTAACATAATCATCATTAACAAGAAATATGAGGAAGAAAAATTGTTATAGAGACAGTTCTTTGTCTCATATAAACCCTTCATGGGCCTTACTGAAAATGGATAATAGTTAAACTTAAATTTCCTAGAGCTAAATTTCAATTTGCTCATGTCTAGCAACCAATAATAGAATGTCACTCAACCCTTTTTAAATTGTTTAATCTTTTTTCTTGAATTGGCTTGTACAAGGGCTATGCTTAATACTTACACCTAAAAATGTTTATGGTGAATTATAAATTTTTGTTATTTTAATATTCATTTTATTAATATTACTATTATATAGTCATCACACAACATGTTGTCCCTTGAAAAATTGGGGGTTTCTCTAGCCAACCAAGGTCAAACCGCGCCCCCCCCCGCCCCCCATTTCCAACATTCCCCAATCCCAAAAACCAATGCAGCAAATATCTTATTGATTTCTACAATAGTTATTAACCACTAGTCCATTTGGATGTTACTAGTGGTTGTGATGAAAAGTTGCTACCCTCCCCACTCAAGTTCAAATATCAATTTGTTATTTTTTTCCCTTAGGAAGCTAAGTATTGAAAAACTATGTATGATCTATTCATAAGTCCTTGACATGGTCTAATACCCTAAAAATTCTAGAGGTTACACTAGGTACCATCCTCAAAATGAGAAGTGTTGCATAGGCAGTTTTTGAAATATGTTCCCTATAAAAGACAATAGCTATTAAAAACCTTGCTTTTTCTAAGCAATATACAATGGTTGGATTACTAAGATAACACTCCATGGCATGCCTTAGATCGAACTCATTTCTCTTACCCTTGTAAGAGTGATAGGCACAATATATGCTCCAAAAAGGAAAATGTATGGTGTATGTTTTGAGCAATAGAAACACAAGTCCGTTCTCTCTCATGTAGGTATATCATGTAGTTGTGGCATGTTTGTTGAAAGATAATTGTGAGAGGATGGACTTCATGTTATCAAACAAGGGCTACAACTGTCAATTTGTTTTTTGGGCCAAGGGTATCTCTTGAGAAAAAGCCCAATGATTCTGCCATGGAATGGTTTAACAAGTGACTGTGCATTTTGACAATGCTTCTTCTAGCTCTTTCTTACTAAATTGTTTGGTTTTGTAATGTTAAATGAACTGTTTGAACAAATTACATATAGGATATGCATGTAAATTTGTGATAGTAACTCTTCTAACATTATGTTGAATGTTAGATTTTGAAATATAGAAAGTAAGTTTCTCTTTCCCCACTACAATATAGGCACCATCATGGCCTATTTCTTTCCAGTGTTGAGATGGTAGGCATAGACAAAATAGGTTATGAGAAAACAGTATGTTATCTATTCCTTTACACAATTGGATAACTCTTCTAACATTATGCTGAATGTTAGATTTTGAAATATAGAAAGTAAGTTTCTCTTCCCCCACTCCAATATAGACACCATCATGGCCTATTTCTTTACAGTGTTGAGATAGTAGTCGTAGCCAAAATAGGTTATGAGAAAACATTATGTTATCTATTGCTTTACACAATTGGAATATAGTAACCATAGGAAAATGGGATGTAGAAAAACATTAGGCTATCTTTAGCTGCATTTTCACCTCAAACAATGTAACAGCACTCAAATGGACCTTATAATACTCATTTTGGCACCTGCACAAAACTTGAACAGTTTACATTGCTTGTTTCTTATCTAATAGTTTTTTGGCACCTCCACAAAAACTTGAATAGTCTACATTGCCTATTTCTTATTTAATAGTTTTGTACCTTGTCCCAAATCTATATGCAAGAGCATCAAACGCCCACAATGGAAGTATTTGGAATTGTTGCCACTCTTGGAAGACTATATCACATTTTAGAAACTAGAAAGTAAACTGTACACAAGTTCCATTCTTGGCACATGCTCAAGCTAATCGTGTCCTTGATGTGGAAAACAACAATGTACAACATAGAATTGGGATCTCAATGACGAATGTTTTCCAAGTGAATAAATTCAAGTCCTCGCCCCCCACACCCCAACAAACAAACAATACATTACATTCTCTCATGTGGCTATATCATGCAGTTGTGGCATGTTGGTTGAGAGATCATTGTAAGAGGATGGACTTCCTATTATAAGACCGGCATAGATCCATCTTAAATATGGATCTAACATGAACCGAGAGAAATCCAATTTCTTCACGTGTAAATTTTTTTATGAGCCGACATTATTTAAATGTTTTGTATAGTTGTTTAATTTTTTTATTTGTAGATTTTTCATAATTTTATTTTGGCGGACAAAGCAAAATTTCAATTCAATTTTGATGACGGACAGACAGCGTTACACATCATACTGGGCTGTAGAATGAGCCTCTCGGCTCAACAAGAGCTGCAACTACCAATTTTTTTAAGCCAACCATGTCTAATGAGAAAAGGCCCAATGTTTTTGCCATGGGATGCTTCAACAAGCAATCTTTTTTTTTTTTTCTATGTAAGGCTAATTCTATTAATAAAAACAAAAATATAATTACACTGAGGCCCCGCCTCAACCGCTGTTGCTAGAGTTCATCAGGAAGGTCTAAACTGCCCCAGATTGGGGAAACCAGTTTGACATGGCAAAAAGACCAGTCATACATCCTGAGACTGTCACCAAAGGAAACCCGAACATAGGACTCGGGTTCATGTTTTGAAGCAAAACCCGAAAAAGATTCAACACAGCACCACCAGAAGCGACAACAAAATGACAGACCCGTTGGTCAATCTTACAAACAACAAAAACAAATATTATCAAATAATATTTAAAATACCGTCGGGTCCACATCATCGCATCGCACATATGAAGGTGTAAAGGCTCCACCCCTTGGTTTCCGTCGATGCGATATTGCGAAGCAAAACCCGAAAAAGATTCAACACAGCACCACCAGAAGCGACAACAAAACGACAGACCCGCTGGTCAATCTTACAAACAACAAAAACAAATATTATCAAATAATATTTAAAATACCGTTGGGTCCACATCATCGCATCGCACATATGAAGGTGTAAAGGCTCCACCCCTTGGTTTCCGCCGATGCGATATTGCGATGCGATCCAATCGCAATCGCATATTACTATATGAAAAGGCTCCGCCGTTTGGTTTCCGCCGATGCGATATTGCGATGTGATCTAATCGCAATCGCATATTGCTATAAGTAAAGGCTCCGCTCCTTGGTTTCTGCCGAAGCGATAATGCGATTGCGATCTGATCGCAATCGCATATTGCTATATGTAAAGGCTCCGCCCCTTGGTTCCCGCCGATGCAATAATGCGATGCGATCTGATCGCAATCGCATATTGCTATTTGTAAAGGCCTTGCCCTTGGTCTCCCCATTCTGCGATCGTCGGCGGTCCGTTGGGTTGCCATTAATGATCTTGGAGATCACCCGCCTCCGGGTGCACTTCTTCGTCCTGAGCCATTTCATTCTTTACCAATTCCTGATATTCCAGCATCTGTTGTTCAGTGGCTAGAGCAGAGAATGTACCTGTATGGAGATCTGTTCCACTTTCCACTCCTATGTTTACCAATAGGTCAGCTACTTTGTTTCCCTCCCGGCGTATGTGCTTGAGATTGATCGCTTTGTGGGAGGAGAGCCAGATTTCGACAAGTTTTAGTCGACTCTCCATTCTCCAGCTGTTGCTCACCTTACTTGAGGTTGTTCCCTGCAGCATTTTGGTGACCATATTTATGAGAATTTGTGAATCCCGTCTATAACTAGCGGGAATATACCTTGTTTTTGGGCTATAATGAGTCCCTGCCATAATCCTTCTAACTCTGCCGAGTTGTTGGTGTCCCATCCAGTTGAGCCTAAGTAGGTTAGTATACTGAATGTTCCTCCAAATCCTTCCTTTCCTGGATTTCCTTTCGAGGTTCCATCAAAGTTTAGCTGGAACATGTGACAGGGAGGAGGAATCCACTTATCTGGTGTCCTACTTCTTGCTTGAGTTTTTCCGTTGATTATCATTTCTTGGTTCCACTGCAGATTCCACTTTGTCCATATGGTTCGTTCCAACGAGAGAGAGGGAAAGTCTTCCTCAGACCATGTTTGAAGTAGTGTTTCCCTTATATTTTGACATATTGTATTCCATAGAGATTCCAAGGGCATAGATTGGTCCTTGAAGATTCGTCGATTTCTCTCCTTCCATAGTGTCCACATGAGAAAACCCGGTATAAGCTTCCATAAGGAGTTTAACAGCTTGCTCTTGAATGGGGTCCTTGCCCAGTTGCGAACAGTGGAAACTATGTCTCCTTGAGTCCTTCCATCCTTTTGGCATCTAAAGCTGACCTTTTCCCAGAGCTTGTGCGCTAATGGACAAGAGTTCATAAGATGCTGAGTGGTTTCCTCTTCTTGCTTGCAGTTGGGATAGATGGAGGGGCCTTGGAAGCTCCTTTCCCTAAGATTGTCCCAAGTAAGGATTTTATTGTGACATAAGAGCCAAAGAAAGGTCGAGACTTTCGGCCAAATCTTGGGGTCCCATATTTTATTCCAGAGAGGGTCCTTGACAATGTGTTCCTTCATGATGATGTGATAGGCCTCCCTAGTTGTGAAGGATCCTTTTTCTTCATAGCCCCATCTAAGAATATCCTTTTCCTCTGAGTATTGTATTCTTCTCTTTGCTAATTCAGTATTGAGAATCTGTTCAGCTGAGTCCATTCCATGTCTTATTATGTGGTCCGTGCTACACCATTGCCTGTGCCCTTGCAATGTGGAAGGAAGCCAGAAGTGCTTGACAGTATTGTAGGTTTGCATTTCCTATTCCGGGATTTGATGAGGTAAGATCAGATCCTTTAGTTTGGGTTGTTGCTGCCAAGAGTCGTCCCAGAACCTTGTTGTATTGCCGTCCTTCACTTCCCAAAAGCTATGTTGCTGACTTAAGAGCTTGTGTTGCTTGGCCGCATTCCAGATTAGAGAGCCTGGGTTGACTTCTGAAATTCGGATTAATTCTTCGATGGGTCGACTGTTGGCATACTTTGTAGTCCAAAGGGAAGCCCAGGGGGTGGATGGCATAGTAAGCCATTTCCACCAGATGCGGGCACCCATAACCATATTGCTATGGTAAGGATCCCGCAGACCCATTCCACCAGCAAGCTTTGGCAGGCAAACTGTGTCCCAATTGACTAGGGCCCATTTGCGTTTTTGATCTAAGTTACCCCACAGGAAGGATCTCTGTAGGCGTTTGATCTCTTTAAGAATCCATTTGGGTGCAGCTAAGATCGAGAAGAGATATAGCGGCATAGAATGCAGAACCACCTTGATTAAGACAAGGCGACTGGCCATATTGAGAGCCCTATGAGTCCAGGAAGATAATCGAGCCTCCAGTTTCTCTAAGAGCATTCTCCAAGAGGAGTGTTTCACAGCTGAGTCAGTCATGGGAGCGCCAAGATACTTGGAAGGGAGAACAGCAATTGAGAATCCAAGAATACGAGCTATAGAAGCTTGGGTGATAGCGGGGGTATGAAAAAAGAAGATTTGAGATTTGGCCTTGTTTATCTTTGCGCCAGAGGCCTTCGAAAAGTCTGTCAATAGTAAATTGAATTGTTGAGCTTCCTGGACTAAAGGGTGACCAAAAAGCATATTGTCGTCCAAAAATTGTTGATGAGTGAACGCTGGAGTGTTAGGAAATGATAGGCCTCTTAGTTTCTGGGAAAACAGAGCAGCTTTAATACTGCGGCCAAGACCTTCCGCCATTAACACAAAGAGGAAAGGGGAAAGAGGGTCCCCATGTTTGATACCTCGGGAAGGCTGGAAAGGAGATGAGGGGATACCATTGATCAAAATTGAGAAAAAAGAGGAAGAGATGAGACTCATGACCCAGCGAATCCAAGTTGGGGAGAAACCAAAGGCAGATAGGGTGTTTTGAATATACATCCAACTTAAACTGTCAAAGGCTTTTGAGAGATCGATTTTAAGTAGCATACCTGATTTCTTGGAGTGCTTCAGGGAGTGGATGATTTCGTGAGTGAGGATTATGCCGTCCTAATCTGCCTGCCTTCTACATATCCTGACTGCTCCGGCGAAATGAGAAGTGGTAGCAGCGATTTGAGTCTTGAAGCTACGATTTTCGAAACTATCTTGTAGATGACGTTGCACAGGGCAATGGGCCGAAATTTGTCAGGGGTGTTAGAATGAGCTTCCTTTGGGATAAGGGCTATGAATGTGGCATTCATTACCGGAAGCATCCACCTCATGGTTCTTGATTCCTCAACAATCTGCCAGACTTCCATTTTAATTAGCTCCCAGAAATTATGGAAAAAGTTGGAGGTAAATCCGTCTGGCCCCGGTGCCTTGCCTTCTTTCAGTTGATGAACTGCATTTTCCACTTCCTGTAAGTCGACCGACCTGAGTAAGAGCTGGTTGTGCTCTTTTATGACGAGATTGGGGATGTTCTCTGTTATTTTTCCTATAGCTTGCATTCTGTCCACCTGTGGTTCTTAATGAGCTTGCTTAAAGTAGTTGAGAAGTTCGAGCTCGATTTCTTCATGTTTTTCCACTTTTACCCCCTGCTCATTTTGGATGTGAGTAATATTGTTATTCATTCGGCGTTGAATGGTGGAACAGTGAAAAAAAATTGTATTTTTTCCCCTTCCTTTAGCCACCTGATTCTCGACTTTTGCCTCCAGAGCATTTCTTCTTGTTTGGTCCTCTCTAAGATCTTATTTTCAAGAGACTTTTCTTGTTCCGAAAGTTCCTCTGATCTTCCCTATGTGATGATCCGTTGTTGCAACTGTTTCATCTCTTGATCTAGAGCAGTTTGAGCCTGGAAGATGTTACCAAACGAAGAATGGTTCCACTGTTTTATTTTACTCTTGAGGTATTTAAGCTTCTGCTAAAATTTGAACATGCTTGTACCATTTGGCGCAGAAAAGTTGATCCATTCCGAATTTACCAGATTGACAAATTCCGGATGTGTCATCCAAAAAGCCTCGAAGAGAAACGGCCTGCGTGTAGCATTGCCTAGTCGAGACCATTGGAGAGAGATTGGCCAATGGTCTGAGCCTGTCAGCAGCAGGATTGACGCTGAAAGGTCTCCCCCTAAGTGGATTGCGTTGTCAGAGATTAGAAATCTGTCCAGGCGAGACGCAATTTGGTGCGAACCAACTCTTTTGTTATTCCAGGTAAAAAGGCCATTGTTGAATGGCATGTCAATAA
The DNA here is from genome assembly GCA_000404065.3 of Pinus taeda. Classification (NCBI taxonomy): domain Eukaryota; kingdom Viridiplantae; phylum Streptophyta; class Pinopsida; order Pinales; family Pinaceae; genus Pinus; species Pinus taeda. The sequence goes on along the minus strand of APFE030888982.1, from coordinate 42,682 downwards.
GCCAATTGCTTTGAATGTAATATTTTAGATTGTTACTTTCCTTGTCTAGCTTATTCCTTCCTCCTCGCTTTTCTTCCATCTTGGTTATCATGTTGAAGTCGCCCCCAGTGATCCAGAGCAGATGAGACCTATCAGCATTGATTGGGGAAAATATACATTGGTTATGAGACCATGTATACTGGTACCTGTAATGTGGAAAGTAGCTTGAAGGAGATGCTTGTTTGCATGAATGTTGTTGAGCTCGATGGTGCGTGCATCCCAGATGATTGCCAAGCCTCCTGAGGCGCCAGAAGCATCTACTGCTGCTGCTATACTACCTGGCCAGACTTTTGCAGCAATTCGATCTAGAGAGATGGAGTTGCATTTACTTTCCTGCAAAAAGAGAATTTGGGGTTTCTCTTGCTTTATCATGTTCTTAATCGGTCTACATTTCCCAGGGCTATCGAGCCCCCTGATGTTCCATGAGATTAGCTTCATGATGGAGGGTTGGAGAGAGAGTTGTAATACTTTGTGAGCTTGGAGTACTTGCCTGACTCCACTAGCATTTCCCCAATGCGGATGGTGAGTTGAAGATCCGTTTTCCTTCCTCTCTTTTTGTTATCTTTGATTATGCTTTTCCCATCCCCCAAACCCCCAGTTTGGATACCTAGGGATTTTTGCCTTTGTGCTCTGGAGAGAATTACTTCCAGATTCTCCAACTGTCGCTCTGGGATTTTATCATAATTTTTTGTTTTGCATGCCTGCTCTAGACCAAGAATGTCCAAATCCCCAATGTCTATGCTTTCTAGTTCTTCTTCCATATGTTGTGTGTCACTTATGCCTTTTGTTGTTTATGTTGCCCTGGAAAGGTCAGGTTGTGAGTTGTCAACCTCCATTCCTTGCGAGTACCAGGTTGGAATTGTGCGCATAACCGTGGAGGAAGGATCTGTGGGTAATGGTTCTTCTGGAATTTTTTCATGGTCAGAATGTGCAGGTTGTTTGTTCATCATGGGATCTTTCTCAGATGGGACAAGGGGCTCAGGGTTGTGTGTTTCTTGTCGGCCTAGCACTTCAAAGTTGTTGCTTGTAGAGGGTTTTGATGAATTGGCTTGAGGCTTCTTAGGGATTGTAGCAGGTTTCTTGTGATTTTTCCTACGATCGGCAACTTTAGTGAAGCCAGTCAGATCCGGCTCCTCAGAGGCAGTGGTATTCGAGGGTTTCTGGTTTAGATGACAATCCCGAAACAGGTGACCCAGTGCATGGCATCTCCTACATCTGAACGGCACATGTTCATAATCAATTGACTGAACCCATTCAACATTGTCATGAAAAATACTTACTGCATCCGGAAGTGCCTTGCTAAGGTGCATATAAACGCAAATGCAGGCGAAGGAGGTATATCTTCAGAGTTTTGTTTCCTCTGCCGTTTTGACAAATTCACCTAGACCATTTCCAATGGTTTGTAATGTCTCTCCGTCCCAGTATTCCATTGGGAGTGAATAGAGACGTGTTAAATTTGGACAACTAGGTCCAAACTCCATGTTCTGATGCTCAGATTAAGAGGCTAATATTTTTGTTGGATTCCTCTTTCTGAGAGGTGTAAAATCCATATAAAATAAGTCTTAATCCGATGAGCAGAACTTATATTTTGAATTTATTATTCTTAATAAATTATATGTGCAAGTTCGGTCAGTTTTGTAATGTAGGCTCACATGCCCAACAGATGTGTCACACACCCTCATTGATGGATATAAATACAGGAAAAGTTGGAGAGAATTTCATCACACAACAACTCACATCTTCCTCTCTCATTCTAAGAGTACGAGCTACCTGGAGGACGAATTTCAGCCACACGTGGGAAGGACGAAGAAGACAGACCGTACGGCTGCTAGGGGTTCTGCTGCTAGG